>CM033457.1:4115954-4322656 GCA_019425755.1 Amaranthus cruentus | reverse complement strand
GAGGAATGATCGTATTTAACATCAGGACCCACTTAGGTCATCTTCTTAGTCCTGGGGATTATGCCTTCGGTTATGATATTTATGACATGAAATTAGACAAGTACGTAAACCATGTTCTTCCTCAAGTATTATTGGTAAAAAGAAGAGTTATGAAGACAAGTGTCGAAGAAAACGTGGCATGCCCCATATCTGGAAGCTCAAGAATATCTGATATGGATGTTGATGACACAACCAATAGATATTGATAGAGGTGTTCAAAACGGACGGATGATCCAAATGAACACCTCTAGATATTGATGAAACTAGTGGTAGACTGGTAGTCATATGGGAAAGTAATGATCACTTGTTAGGATATTGTCAATTGAGTGAGCCTTGAATTTGGTGAGTTTAGTTATTTATATGCTTGACAGACAAGAATTATATTTTTATTATGTTTGCAACTATTTATTCTAATGGCACTTTTTTCAAATGCACGGATTTATAAAATGTATATTAATCTATCTCTAACTATAACTAATACAAAATACACTGACATCATCATACCCCTAAACTTATGAGGCAGGGGCGGAGCTACTATGTTGTCATTGTTGTCGAGTGACAGCACTAAATTACAGAAATTATGTTATATAGATCATTCATCATTGTTGGTTGACTTGGTTAAAGTGTCATACTTCGATGCGATTGAGCTTGTGTTGGAATCCCACTAGCTAATTCTTTCATGTTTATTTTTTTTTCTGACATGTAATATTATTTTGCATTATCTCCAACAAGTTTCCTCATCAATGTTTTAATTAGTTTGTATTTTATTTAATACCACTATGTCGTATAACTGTCTTACGCACATCAATTGTTCCTTTTGTATTATCTCCAACAAGTAGGGTTGTAAGTAATTTGGTGAAAAATCAAAGACCGAACCAAACCTGCACCAAATTAAAGAGGGTATGGCACTCTTTAATTTGCCTTCAATTGATGATGAGAAGGTCAGAAAGAGATGTTCAATTCGAGTCTCAAAACAGGCGCAGCAATAATCCTTCAAGAACTCAATTCTTGAATTTCTGGTTGACAAGGCTCTTTGTATCTTGGCTTGTGTCTTTGGGAAACGAGTTTTGCCACTCAAGGGATGACTACCTTGTAGTGTGCAATGGGCTCTTGAATTTGTGTGACTAACAAATTCAAGAAGTGGAATGTATGACTAACATTCAATCTACAAAACCACAAAGTTTTGAAGAAAAACAAAAATGTTTATTATTTGAAAAAATCTGAAAAACTAAGCTTTACAATTCAATATGTCTCTTATTTATAAGTTAAGAGACTTCCTAAAGGTGGTTAAGGCTTTAAACAAGTAAGCCCAACATAAGGAAAACATTAAAAACATCACGTGCTAAACATATGCACGTTTTAAAGCACAAAAAATCAAAAACTAATACTCATTAAGTCTGACAGCAACATCTTGCGAGTATGGGACCTTCAGCCGCTGTTTTGGAGGTCTTCTTGCGCGTGTCTATGGGACTCTTAGGGTACTATGGCAAGTCCTAAGTGTAGATATTCCAAAACGTCCTTTGGTGTCCTTTACTTTGATTGGAGCAGATTTTGGTGAACCCCTCAAGGTGGCCTGGTCGTTCAAAATGCCGGACTGTTTTGACAGCAGAAATGGCGACTGTCCTACCTTCACCTCCATTTTTAGTGGTTCTGTTGTGCTCATTGGAGGTGGTCTTGGGTCTTGATAGTGAGACCCATGTATAGAGATTCTAGATTTGCCCTTGGTGTCCCCAAAGGTGCTCAGATTAATTCGTGAAGATGCCCGCAAGGTGGGCTGCTCAAACGAAATTCGTGGTGGTTCACTTTGACTGTTTGTTGTTGTTTCTTAGGGAATTTGATGCATGTGTTGATTTCTAAGCTGTGTATCATCATCACCTTGATCCATATCTTTTTCTCCTACACTTGAACCATGTGTGCCATGCATATTTGGTTCAACTCCCCCTTCTTGAGAGAGAATTGTCCTCAATTCTGTAGGTGTGTCTTTATCTACTTTACGCTTGTATCTCGCACTAGCTTGATGAATATTCTCTGAGGTTGAGTTGTGCAGCTTCATCATTACCTTGGCTTGTTCCACAACACCTATGAGTTTCTTGTCATGTTCATGAGTAGCAATCAGAGAAACAAGTAATAATGAGTTTTTTTCATAGGCACTTTCAAAACGTAGATGCTTAGTGTTATAGCTGGAACTTTTATCATGAGTAAACTCTACTTGACACTGCTTGAGATCCCAATCCCTTAGTTTTTTGTTCACTAAGGTGCTTAAGATTGAGTCCAAGGTCTTGTTAGTACCCGCTGTTTGTCCACAAGTGGGTGGGCGGTGCAACGTACTAAACAAAAGCTTTGTGCCTAATAGTCTCCATAAGGTTTCCCAAAAGTAACTAAGAAATTTGTTGTTTCTAGGGAACTTATGCAATCTCATAATCTCTGCAAAGTACCACTTAGCTATATTGTGAGCATCATCTACCCTTTTGTAGGTAACCAAATGTGTCATGTTGGATAATCCATTATTAGCCCTAACAAGGTTCATGCTACGATATTCCCAAGGTGTAGTAGTAAGAGGTAAAGGCATGCATTCTCCTGTGTGATCAGTATTTTTGGTCTTTAGACAAGCTTTCCTATTCAGAAGTTGTAAAGTGTGACTATTAGGTGGAGGTATAGGCTTGTGTGGTGGTAAAGGAATCAAGTCTTTGATCTTTCCTTCATATCTCACAGTGTATGTGTTAGAAAAACCATCATGTGTAGCCTTCCTATCATACTGCCATGGTCTACCAAGCAGTAGGTGACAAGCACTCATATCCAGCACATCACACATCACCTTATCTTTATATGACCTAATTATGAAGTTTACTAAACACTGTTTGTTCACAACTCCACTTGCCCTATCATCTATCCATTTAAGCTTATGTGGGTGTGGATGTGGTCTGGTCATAAGTTTCATTTCATTAACAAGGCCTAAGCTAACACAATTAGACTGACTCCCTCCATCTATGATTAGTGTGAATGTCTTACCCCTAATCTTGCATCTAGTTTGGAATATATTCTCTCTTTGATCAGTGCATTTTTCCTTGGGGGTTGTGTGAAAGTTTCTCCTAATAATAAGATTGTACTGTTCCTCCTCAGGGAAAACTCTCTCCCTCTCTTCCTCTTCATACGCAGATTCTTCGTCACTATCCTCATATCTCTTTAATTTTCCTGAGTCAGTCACCTTATAGGTTCCCTCTGGTGCTTCGTCATCCAAAGTAGGCCAGGTTTCCTCTTCTCCACCATTCTGTGCTACCAACATAGTTCTAATGCTATGATCCTTATTAATGTCTCTCCATTCTTGTACAGTAAATGCTCTAGCATTAGGGCAAGCACTCTTATAATGTCCACGTCCATGACACTTAAAGCACACTATGTCTTTCAAGGGTAAATCTTCCTTTGGCTTTCCCTTGTTCCTATTATCTGGCTCTTCCCTCCTAGGAATATTATTAGGTCCATTGGGTGTCTTTGGGGATTGATTCCTAAGGTTTCTGTTAAAGCTTGTATTTGATTGATCCATTTTTCTTCTATTGGCAAACCTCTCATAGTTCATGGCTAAACTACACATCTAAGTAAAGGTCAGATTAGGAGTGTTTATCATTTTCTCGGCTATCTCCTCTTTTAACCCCCCTAGGAACTTAGCTCTCCTCATTTCCTCTGTCTCAGGAACCTCACAAAGTAAAGACAACCTCTCCCATTCTTGCACATACTCAGCCACTGTTTTATTTCCTTGAGTCAGACTATTCCATTGAAGATAAAGTTGTTGCCTATAATTTGCAGGGACATACTTCTTCCTTAGGTGTTTCTTCAATTTATCCCAGGTGCTAATTTTAGACCTATCCTCCCTTCTTCTTTGTTTTTGCAACCCCTCTAACCATATAGATGCCATCTTAGTAAGCTTAATTTTTGCTAGTTGGTATTGTCTTTCAGGAGGTGTGTCTTTAAACTCAAAATACCTCTCTAGGCTTGCCTCCCACTCAATGTATACCTCAGGATCAAGTGTCAAACCATCAAAATCATCAATATCTATTCTTATAGTCCTGTCCTCATGGTTTCTTGGTATGTGGTTGTTGTTGGGTTGTGTGTTAGGTCTCTCATTAGGCATTAATCCTGCATTAGCTAGAGCTTGAGTGATATGTCTCAATGAGTCCTCTATGTTATTTATTCTCGCATCCATGACTCTCACCCTTACACACAATGTAATCATAAAAAAATACAGTAACTCGTCCCACAAAATCAGAATATCAGACAAAATGTTCTTGACAGCTCTTGAGGGTTGTGTGTGCAACTTTTATCCTCAAACTTCAATAAAATGGTATGAATTCAGATTGCACACAAGGAAACAGAAATAAAGATGACTTTTAGAATGGGTGCACGTTTATGTTGGCACAAAAAACAAAATGCTGACAGTAGGTATGTAATTATCACTAAATGCCAATATCCAAGGCTGCAGCAATATGACTCAAGAATCAATTCAATCAATTTTGATACTTTACTAACAGCAATATACTTGAACACCAATGTGCACCAATTATTTCTGATGACAGCAATTTCAAGAAACAAATTGACAGTAATATTTGTGTTTTCTTTGGATAGCAAATTAAATCAATTTGATCAAGATGTGCACAACAAATTCAATTATCCAATGTGCACAACAAACGAAAGAAACAAGAAACCAAATTCAAGCAATTTGATCTATGATGGCACAAACAAACAAAATTCTATCAGAATGTGGACTATAATTTCTGATTTTTTTGTTTTGGTTCAATCAATCTTATGTTTGACCACTTTTTTTTGTTATACCGCAAAGAGATTTAAAATAAATGCGATGATTCTTGTAATATGAAATGTGGGCAATAACAAACAACCGAAAAAAAATCAGATGTGCAGCAATTTTTTGAACAAAAAAAAAAATCAGGACAGCAGTTCAGTACAAGTAATTTCAGATTCTTAGATTTTTTTTTTATTCCTTAATTTGTCTTTGAATCGTATTTGTGCAAAGGTTAACGGAAAAAATGAAACAATGTACTTCAGATTTGCACAAGAAATTTCAACAGCAATGCACGTGTATGTTTGCACAAGAAACAATCTGATAGTAATGGAGGATTCGAAATTCAGATTTTTACAAATAACGTGCACTTCTGTTTCTATCAAGATTGCTCATGAAAAAAATAATTCTAGTGTATAATAGTGCTTTCTACAAATGTATCACAAGGAAAACAAAAAAAATCAACAAAACAACCTATGAACAAAACAGCAAGGAAAAATCAAATTTGCACAACATAGCAATGTTTCTGACAGGATTGTTTAAGACTTGCGTTTGCACTTAATCACAAAGATTATCCACTTCTAAAACAGTCAAAGAAAATCAGGAAGACTCACACTATGATTACTTAGTAATGTAATCAAAGAATATTAGAAAGATCTCACCAAAAAAAACGCAAGTTTTTTCCAGAAATTCTGCACTTTTGCGCTTCTTGATTGAGTGTTTGTACGCCTCCTTGTGCCCTCTCGTTACTTCCGCTCTGATACCAATTTGCACCAAATTAAAGAGGGTAAGGCACTCTTTAATTTGCCTTCAATTGATGATGAGAAAGTCAGAAAGAGATGTTCAATTCGAGTCTCAAAACAGGCGCAGCAATAATCCTTCAAGAACTCAATTCTTGAATTTCTGGTTGACAAGGCTCTTTGTATCTTTGCTTGTGTCTTTGGGAAACGAGTTTTGCCACTCAAGGGATGACTACCTTGTAGTGTGCAATGGGCTCTTGAATTTGTGTGACTAACAAATTCAACACGTGGAATGTATGACTAACATTCAATCTACAAAACCACAAAGTTTTGAAGAAAAACAAAAATGTTTATTATTTGAAAAAATCTGAAAAACTAAGCTTTACAATGTAATATGTCTCTTATTTATAGGCTAAGAGACTTCCTCAAGGTGGTTAAGGCTTTAAACAAGTAAGCCCAACATAAGGAAAACATTAAAAATATCACGTGCTAAACATATGCACGTTTTAAAGCACAAAAAATCAGAAACTAATACTCATAAAGTCTGACAGCAACATCTTGCGAGTATGGGACCTTCAGCCGCTGTTTTGGAGGTCTTCTTGCGCGTGTCTATGGGACTCTTAGGGTACTATGGCAAGTCCCAAGTGTAGATATTCCAAAACGTCCTTTGGTGTCCTTTACTTTGATTGGAGCAGATTTTGGTGAACCCCTCAAGGTGGCCTGGTCGTTCAAAATGCCGGACTGTTTTGACAGCAGAAATGGCGACTGTCCTACCTTCACCTCCATTTTTAGTGGTTCTCTTGTGCTCATTGGAGGTGGTATTGGGTCTTGATAGTAAGACCAATGTATAGAGATTCTAGATTTGCCCTTGGTGTCCTTAAAGGTGCTCAGATTAATTCGTGAAGATGCCTGCAAGGTGGGCTGCTCAAACGAAATTCGTGGTGGTTCACTTTGACTGTTTGTTGTTGTTTCTTGGGGAATTTGATGCATGTGTTGATTTCTAAGTTGTGTATCATCATCACCTTGATCCATATCTTCTTCTCCTACACTTGAACCATGCGTGCCATGCATATTTGGTTCAACCAAATAGAATAAGTAAATTGGTTCGACTATATTTTAAATTTGGTTTGGTTTGGACTGAATTTTAATTATAATTCGGTGTTCGGTTTGGACTCGGTTTAGGGTCCAACAAAACCAAACAAACCAAACAAACCGAAATATTAAAGGCATATTATATCTTCTATTTGATATGTTTGAATTTTTGCCTTTATTTTTAGATTGGGCTCGGTTTGGAGTAAAGTTTTCATGAAAAATACCCATTAAAGAAAGGGGTTTAATGGTGGTGGTGGTGGGGAGGTGATGTTGGAGAGGATGGTGGTGATTGGAGAGAGTTAGAGAGAGATTGGGGAAGAATGGTTTAATTGTGGGTAATTGGGTAATTAGTTAAGATTAATGAAAATAATGGAAAGTCAAAGGTCACTTACCTTGGTCAACGGTCATTTAGGGAGTCATCTTGTAAAATGGTTGTTTCGATGTCATGTTTGTTAGTTTGAAGGTTGTTGTTTGTAAAAACAAACTTCGAGGCTGTTTATTTTAAAATGACAAAACTTCACGGCTGTAGTTGGTAAATGATCCAAAATATTATATTACAAATTTGGTCTCATTTTAAAGATCTTGAAAAATATTACCGTTCGTATAATTTTTTTTAAATAAACTTATTTATAGATGAATTTACACATTTATTAAATAAAACTATATTTTTTTAAGCAAATAAGAATAAGATCAAATAGGCATGTAGCAATGACATGATCACATGAATTTAGGGAAATACAACAATAGGTCACTCTTTGACCTTATTTAGCTAAAATATAGTCAAGTGCGATCTTATATTTAGGTTTTTTTAATTATATAATGAATTATTTTTTTGATATATAGCTTAATATTTTTTTTGAATAATTGAATGATTTTTTGAATTAGTTTTAAAAATAGTCAAAAATATTACTCCCTCCGTTCCCTATTGATGTTCCCATAGGGAATGTTTACGGAAATTAAGAAAAATGAAATCTTTTAGATAGTGGAGATATTATTTTATTAAATAATAAATTTGATGGAGGAAAAGTGGGGACCACAAATAATTAAAAAAATATTTTTATGAAGTTAGTGAGAAACATGTGGGGACCATAAGGAATATAAAAATGTTAAAATGGAGTTAGTGGAAGATATGTGAGCCCATAATCATTATTAAAATATTAAAATGAGGATGAGTGAGATTATTTTTGTCCAAAATTTGTGATATAAATAGAAAGATTTCTTATGGGAACAACAATTGAAATACCCCAAAATGGAAAGTGAGAACTTCTTTAGTCTCATTTTAAAATTCTTGAAAAAAGTATTACCATTCGTATAATTTTTTTATAAATATATATTTATTTACCCATTTAATAGTAAAATTACTTTTTAAAACAAATAGGAATATGCAGTCGATAAGTAGCACTGACATGTATTTGTATGTTAGTATAATTATGACGATATAATTATTTTAGAGCTGGTAAATAATCTTGAAAAATACTTTTGCTACATCAAGATATTATTCTCTTTTATTTTGAAAATAATATTGATATAAAATAATGATTTACAAATTTAGTACGTTTCTTTTTGCTATATCCTGAAATTATTTTCTTTTATCAAGTTAAATAATTTGAAAATAATATTACTTACTAAATTGAATCTTCTTCTGCACGTTAAATTAAACTATAATAGAAAATGATTTTTAGTGCAAATTCACCTACCATGTCAGCATAAAAATGGGCGGAAAAATTTTCAATAAGAGTTTGACACGTGTTAGACTGGTTTCTTCATTAATAGTTTTTATAGATAGATAGATAGATTGTAAATCAGTAACAAATAATTTACAATTCACTTTTTTTATTGTAAAAGAATTCAAAAAAATAAATGAAAAAAAAAATCGTACATCACCAATAATTTAAATCTACATATTGTATGAAAGAATTTATTACACTCAGGAAGAATTCAATCATTATTTTTGTGAAGTGAATAATGGTTCCACTAATAATTGTTATTTACTTGTGCTAGTGCTCAATCACTTCTTTGTATAACTTAATCTTTCCTTTAATTGGTACTTCATCTTGTAAACTCATGAGTATAAATATAATCTCTTAGTGTTATGGGCCGGGTTAATTATAAACCCGTAATTTGTATAGTTAAACCTTAAAGACTAAAACCTTAACTACCCCTTGTCCACCACTCATAACCTCCCTAAAATAACTACCTACTATCATCCACCATACCCATGATGTCTCTTATTTTGGTAACTGACTCCCATTCTATCATTATAAATACTTGTTCCATCATTAATTCATGAATCTCGAAGCTTTAATATTTTTACCATACTCCACAAAAAATACATCGGTCTCCTACTTACGATCGATATATAACCAAATATCCTTTCAATGATATGAACTCATCCTACAATCTGTTATCTTGTTTTATTAATTATCATATATCCATCACTTTCGGTAACCTGATCTGACTTGGGCGTCGGAGGGGTTTTTCGGGAAACCACCCCAGGCAAGGCTAACGTTGTATTGCAGGATTTGAGGTCTCATCAGCGGAAGGATCATTAGCACTTTTAGTATATTGACAATCGTCCCCGATTACACCTATTTCCAAGTATTTTAAGTGTCTTTTGCACTTTCTTGTTTCATTACCAAAATAGTTTGGCACTGTCTGTGGGGACGACAAACATAAAAGCCATGTGTCCCTACCATAATTGCAATTCAAAAATTGTTAAACCAAAAATAATAACTCAAAAAAATGTTTTCCAAGCAGTTAATTAGTAATGATATGTCTGCAATATAATTCCTCCTGTCAACACTCAACACTTTTACCTGGTATCCTCTTTTTAGGTTTGTTTTTTTCAGATTCCCACATTCAAAAAGTTAAAACCCCTAAATTTGATCAATTCTTGATGATCAAATTTAAAGCTATTTTCAATTAATTGAAAAAAATGAGCCACTAAATACACCCTCATTGCAATCGGATGTCACTGTTTTCTATTTGTTGATTATGGTGAAAGGCATAATAGCTATTAAGTTGGTATCTATGGTCAAATATAGTAAGGGTAATATTGATCAAAAATCAGTCAATTAAAATGATCTACTGTATCTCCCTTGAGACATTATTCGGTTACATCAATTGCACTATTTTGAAGAAATTTTAGCAGTTGATTAAATACACTCCAATTTTGACCAAATTCTAGCCGTTAAATAAAATTTTCCACGTTAGTAGGCGGTTAATATTGATTGTTTTTCATTATTCAAGTGGAGCAGATATTTTTTATTAGATGAGTAAGTGGGAGATTAATAGTTTTTATCTATTACCTAACTTGACAAATATTAGTGATTCATTATTTCCAATCATGGTTGACTACATTGTACTTGCTCACGTCCCTAATTTATTCCTGCGCCATCAATGAACGTACATGAATCATTTCCAATGTTGAAGGTCTGTTTGATGCACCTTCTAAAGTGTTATAAGATTCATAGAATGTTTCCAAACAAACTTCAACTAACTAAAATATTCATTCTCATTGTTGAAGTTCGGTTTGATGCTTTATCTAAAGGATTAGATGACCCATAGAAGATTTTCGAACTAACTTCAATTAACCGGTTTCAGTCTAAAAAAAATTCATTCCACATATTGCCCAATACAATGTATTGGTTGGATCCGGGTACATTCTGACAGTGGTTCGAACTATCTATATCGGATCCCCGAAAAAACACCTATAGTGACGACTACAATGGCTGGATACGGGTATGATCTGATAGTGGTTCAAACTCTCTACATCGGATCCCCGGAAAACACCTACAGTGACGACTGTATTGGCTTGATCCAAGGATGATCTGATAATGGTTCAAACCACCCATCCGTGAAAGAACAATCTTAGGTGACTCGATACATGGAGAAAAATCATCATCGTCGCCTTCGAATAGGATGCTACATAAAGAACAATCTAAGGTATGACCAATATGCCGAGTGAAGAGTATATTGTATTAATCTGATGATGATCATATGGTTATTCTTGCTTTTATTTATCAACGCATATCGGGTGATTCTTTAGTTGTATATTCATGGGTCAGTGATCAAGTATGATATCGACACACATTGAAAGAATATTATATTACTTCATCATCATCATCATCATTCCTAGTGTATCTTGCTCATAAACAAACTATGGTCAGGGTCTGGGGAGGGAAGATGGACGACAACTCAAACCCATACAGGAGAGTGTGGTCAGAGAGTCCCCCAGCTCTAAAGCGTCTTCAAAGGGAGCAGTTCCTGCAACCATCCGATACCCTGCAACTTACACCCACGTTAGCCAAGCATATAGAATCAACTAACTACAGAAAGCTCAACATAAAAAAAAATTACGTACAAAAAACTAAACAAACGTCAATGGAAAGATATGTGGTAGAGAGCGAATAGGCCAAGAACAGAAACAAACGGATTCAATACTTCACCGTTATTATTATTCTTATTATATTGGGTCTTACTTATACGTGGTTTTCTACGACGAATGTATAAAGTCATCTGAGCTTTCACCTAGTATGAAAGCCATCATTATTATTAAAGTCGCAAAACGAGGGCTTTATTTATCATATTATGGAATCATTTAAGCTTTCACCTAGTATGAAAGTCATCAATATTATTGAAGTCGCAAAACTTGGGCTTTATTTGTCAAATCATGGTATCATCAAAGATTTCACTTAGTTTGAAAGTCGTCATATTATTATTTAAGTCCCAAAATGATTGGTTTGGGCGATATTTTCTTAGTATTCATCTTAATTATCAAACTTTCACCTTGTTTGAATGTGGGATCCTTGCGAGTGCCACCTAGTTTGATAACTCGGACCCTTATTTAGCCCTAAAACGAGTGATTTTGGGCGTTATTTGTCAAAGTATTCATACCGAGTATCACATAGCTTGATAACTCGATCACTTATTAATCAAGCGGACCTATGTCCGATCAATATTCATCAATGTTTTCGAAGGATTCACCCAATTTGATTCCTTATCTAAGTCCTGGGTGATTGACGGCTGGACAATGCGGACCCATGTACGATCAATATTCATCAATGCGGACATATGTACGATCAATATTCATCAATGCGGACCTATGTCCCATCAATATTCATCAAGGCGGACCTATGTCCAATCAACATTCATCAAGGCGGACTTATGTCCGATCAATTTTAATCAAGGCGGACCTATGTCCGATCCATATTCATCAAGGCGAACCTATGTCCGATCAATATTCATCAAGGCGGATCTATGTCCGATCCATATTCATCAATGCGGACCTATATCCGATCCATATACATCAAGGCAGACCTATGTCTAATCCATATTCATCAATGCGGACCTATGTCCGATCAGTATTCATTTTCGAAGGATTCACATAGTATGATTCCTTATATAAGTCCCGGGTGACTGACGACTCGGCAATGCGGACTTATATCCGATCCAAATATTCCTTAAATGCGGACGTATGTTCGATACGAATATTCGTTAATGCTTTCGAAGGAATCATCCAGTAGGACTCCTTATCAAAGTCTCAGGTGATTGACTGTTGGGTCATATCATTATATCAGGCTCAAATGTTGAGTCATCGTATCAGGCTCAAAAGCCGAATCATCATAGCAGGCTCTAAGGCCGAATCATCAACAGTGGCCCAAATGCCAAATATTTATTATGCTCGAGGCTTCAACCAAGCATGGACTCATCGAGGCAAGAGTTTAAAATTTATTTTATTTGGATCTAATTGTATGGTTTCTTCCGTACATTCAATTGGTTCGCATCACAGGTATGTTTAATTTCCGCATAAAGACTAATGCCCTCGCTACATAAAATTTCCAATCTCTATCACTCTTTATGCGTGGGGCTAATGTTACGGGGTCAATTATAAATCCGTAATTTTTATAGTCAAACCTTAAAAACTAAAACCGTAATTACCGGTCTACCCCCTTGTGCACCACTCATAACCTCCCTAAAATAACTACCTACTATCATCCACCATACCCCTGATGTCTCTTATTTTGGTAACCGACTCCTATTCTACCATTATAAATACTTGTTCCATTATTAATTCATGAATCTTGAAGCTTTAATATTCTTACCATACTCCACAAAAAATACACCGCCCTCCTACTTACGATCGATATGTAACCAAATATCCTTTAATTGATCTGAACTTATCCTACAATCCGTTATCCTGTTTTCATTAGTTATCATATATTCATCACTTTCGGCTTCCCGATCGGAGTTGAGCGTCGAAGGGGTTTTTCGGGAAACCACCCTCGGGCAAGGCTAACGTTGTATTGTAGGATTTGTGGTCTCATCAGCGGAAGGATCATTAGGAATATATAAAAGACACCTATTTTTTTGAGATTTAGGAATATATAAAAGAAAGAAAGAAACCACCCTGAAACTTGGGAAGCCCAAAACCGCCGGCATAAAAAACCTCGGGAGGGGAAAAAGCCATTGGAAGAGGGGGCCAAGAGACAGGCCACTCAGAACAGCATAGGAGTGGACTATGCATACAACACAAACCAAAATAGAAAAAGCGCCAATCCCCACTACCACCAAAGAGCTCTAGTAACCCTACACCTTACACACCAAGAAACTAGAATTACCTACACCTTACACACCAAGAAAACTAGGATAAAACAAAGGAGTAAAACCCCAAAGTATCCAAACAAAAACAGAAAACATTTTAGCATACTACGATGAAACCGCCTCAAGGTTATCCTATTTCCAGGTATTTTAAGTGTCTTTTGCACTATCTCGTTTCATTACCGAAACACTTAGCTTTGATGCTATACTTTACTCTTCAAAAGTTCTGTCTTCTATAATCAAGAATTTATAATGGTTCCACTATTAATTTTTATTTTACTTGAGACTTTTATATCTTACTAGTTGTGGGGCCTCGTGCTTCGCACGCGGTCCCCCAAGTTATACTTTCGAGTTTTATGATAATATTTTACGTATTTCGATTAAAGTGAAAGAAGCACGACTAAAGGTAGAATCAACGTCTTCGTTGTCTTCTTCTTTCTCATCCTCATCGTCAACTTCATAAGCTATCACTTTGTTATCCATTAGACAACTACACATTGAACTGAAATTATCACTTGACACCAATGCACAAATCAAAATTATAAAAAATGGCCAAACAATCATGAGCAATTGAGCACTAAAGTAGTAATAAAGAAATCATGAAGAAAAATATAGACCCGAGCAATTGAGCAAATAACCATGAGCACTAAAGTAGTATTAAAGGAGGAAACCCAAGCAAGAAATCAACATGCAAGAAAATTTCAGATAATGAATCAAATTTCAAAGAAAGAAGAAACAATCAACAGAAGAATCCAGCGATTGAGATTGCATCTTTATCCAATCACCAACAATAATAATGAAAGTTTTGCATTAATAGAGGTGGAAGGATGCAAAGGACGAGAGAAAGGGAAGAAGGTAGCCATTTCCAAACCAGTAATTCTCATGGGAGACGGTCTATCCTATAGACGGGTTCCACAAGAGCCCAACCCACACAATTTTGGGATGCAATAGCAGTTTTTTCTTTATGGAAATAAAAAAAAAATGTTAACCGCCATTTAATAGAAGGCGTGGTTTCTCACAGCTTTGGAATCCCAAACGACATTCATCATTAACCGCCATTTGAAACACAACCCAATATGCTTGTCTCTGCGATTTGAACCTCAAAAGTTCATCTTCCTTCTCATTCTGTAGAAACCTGTTACAACAATGGATGAATTTTTTGCTGATGATAGTTGTCATGCATGTTCATAGTCTTGTGTTATTTTCCTGAAATTAACATTATTGGGATGAGTAATTTTGAAGCCAAACAAGCCCAAGCCCCACTTTTGATGAAGACCTATTGTATATGATTGTTAACTAACATATTGCCTGCCAAGATTTTAGGAGTAATTTTAAAAGAAGAATCTTCCTATAAGAAGAAAATTATGTGATGATTCATTTTAAAGAAGCTTGATGAAGAAGATGATTGATTTTTGATGAAATGAAGACAAGATGCTAAGAAAATTAGTGTTATCCAGAGTACAAGAATTTCTTTTGTAGTCAAGTGCTTCTTTTTTATACGCCCATATGAAGAATTTCAAGTCCCATTCATTTGAAGTTGCTATTCTCATTTGTTTTGATTGCGAATGGAAAATTGGTAGTGGCTTAATGCAAGCTGTGGCACAAGTTACAGTGAAGGCTTTAGGAATCATGCTTTTGTTCTCTTGATTCATCTGTTTTGTCATTGTATTATTTCTTACTTAGCAATGTACTAAAATTCATTATTGAAGAAGTTGAAGTATGTTTACTTATTTAGCACAACTCACTGTGTAAGTAACTTTTGATTTTACTCCACTTCTTAATATATTTGGGGACATATAGTTGCTTATTGGGATTTATATACAGTTACATTTGGTATTATAATTGAGTACTTGACATAAAGTTGAACGTCCAGACTCAGACAATTACATGCTTATTGTCATTATAACTCCAAAACTTAGTCATTATAACTCCAAAACTTAGACATTATAAATCAAAAACTCAGTCATTATAATTTCAAAACTTAGTCATTATAACTAAAAAACTTAGTTATTATAGTTTCAAATATAGTACATTATAGTTTCAAATAAAGTAATATATAGTTCCAAAAATAAAAGATTATAATTTCAAATATAATACATTATAATTCCAAACTCATAGATTATAGTTCCAAATATATTACATTACAGTTCCAAATATAGTACATTATAGTTCCAAATATAATACATTATATTTCCAAATACAATAGATTATAGTTCCAAATATAGTACATTATAGTTCCAAATATAACTGTCGGTCATATAGATTTCATCTTTATTGTCTCCGTTTTCATTCAGTTTTTTTGCAGCATCTTTATCTCCAACCGCCACTGATGAAGCTTGTACATTATAGGAAAAAAAATTAAATACAACTGTTTTAATCTCTATCTCCAATCCCCATTATAGGAAGATTCTTCTTTTAAAATTACCCATCACATAATTTTCTTCTTTTAGTAAGATTTTTCTTTTAAATTACTCCTAAAATCTTGGCAGGCAATATGTTATCATATACAGTAGGTCTTCATCAAAAGTGGGGCTTGGGCTTGTTTGGCTTCAAAATTACTCATCCCAATAATGTTAATTTCAGGAAAATAACACAAGACTATGAACATGCATGACAACTATCATCAGCAAAATAAAATCCTTCTCATAAACATGATTTACAACATCATAATTACAAACCCAAAGAAGATGAAGATGAAATACCCAAAATGAAAAAGGTGAAAAAACGAATGGGTAAAATGGCGAAAATGGTGAAAATGGGGATGATCATGAAAGTGCAATGGTCTCATTTACTGATGAGTTACATGGGAAGTTGAAATGATGAGTAATGATAACTTACATTGGAATCAGTTTATTTTTTCTTTTTCTTTTTTTTTTGTTTTTTTAAATAATCAAAAAATCATTTCTCCTAAAATGGGCTGGCCCAAAACCTCTGGTCTATAGGATAGACCGTCTTTTAGGAGATTTTGTGTTTCCAAACACAACAAAGAAGCCTACGAACATTTCCACAATATTGATACTTAATCAAGATCTGCCAGCTTTTTACCTTCCAACACATCAGTTAATGCAAGAAAGATACAAACTTTAGAGATTGTAATAGAATCAAGAACAAAATGGCTACTAAATATGAAACGAATATGAGCAATAATCTAAGTCAAGAAGCCAAGATTTGAAAATATAATTCAACAAAAATCTGAATTTTTTCAAAACATGTGAATTACAAAGAAATTGATAAAATTAATTTCTACATTTCAATAATCTAAGTCAAGAAGCCAAGATTTGAAAATTAACTTCTTCAACATATACAAGACACTTGAAACGCGTGTCCTGAATTTCTAATTTATAAGACCATAAGCCAAACATCCATAATTCATAGTCTTGGGTTAACTTTATGTTCATATATATATAAAATGCCAAGACATCTGTAATGAATGGCTTAGGAGGGACATCATAGGAATTACCTAATAAACAGTAATTAGTAAGTACTAAGTAGTTAATTTAAGGAATACGAAAATAGTATAAGTAGATTAGAAAGGAAGGAATACAGTTCCATTCATTTGTAATAGATTTGGGATGAGTTCTTGACTCATTGGAGAGCCACAAGCCTCTCGAAAGCTTGTACTATCACTATAATCTTTCTGGGTTACAATGCAATCAATCACAGATTCGTTCTATCATTTACAAATACATTTACAAATAAGGAAAAGTTAACCACAAGCCTGTTTCAAGACACAATGCCAAAGACTTAATGCCAAAATTGAGCATTATCGTCTTTCAAGGAAAATAAGGAAAAGAATGTGAAGTAAAAAAATACTACATAAGTACAAACACTAAGCAAATCTGTCATTAATGATCTCATTGAAGCCAAAACACTTGCTAAACAAATTTTGATTATTTGCAGAAAGTAGTTATACAAATTTTAATTATTTGCAGAAAGTAGTTGATCAATCTCTTTGTGAATGTGATAAGGCTCCATAAAATAATTGATGATTCCATATTGTAACAAGAGGTTGCAAGTGCTATCCTTGTTTTTTTGGAGAAAAACAGTTTAATGTTGAAAGAAAAAGAAAAGATGGATGGTATCTTATTTGTTACCATATCTTAATATGTTGTAAGAGGTCTAGGATTCAAATCTCCAAAGCTACAAAAAACAATTGTCCATTTTTGCATTATAATATTATTCGTTTGCACCTATGAGTAACTTTTCTTCTTGTGTTTGATATTTCTTTTCTTTTTGATAGTGATATTATAAAATTTAATTTGATGTTTATGTTACAATATATAGTACATTAGCTGGAGTACAACCATGTCCAAAATTATAGTATAAGTGATATTTTACCCCTCTTTCGAATTCTTAAATTTGCCACTGCATACAATGAACCCTCCACATTCGGTTAATAGACGAGTATGTAATCCGATACGTTTGCGATTGATATGGTATATATTCAATACATTAAATCAATCAAAAAGTTGTATTTTGGACTGCAAAATCTCAAAATTTAACAAAACAAAAGAATTAACAATTATAATGAGCCATGGAAAGACCTTGAATTCATGGAGCCCTTGCCCATTAGCTTGCTCTCCTTCATACTTAGAAGTCTGCACCACCTAAGAAACAACCACCTTGTCATGTTTTCATTATCATTATTCAAAGGATTTCAACATAATTAATATCAACAATTTCATATTTGCTTAGCCTTATAGCAAATTAGTTACCTTTGAAGGGACAATTTCGACAACCGGTGAAGTGAAGTGTGCACCTTTATTTGAAGCAGCAGAGATACTCCGACTTTCTCAATCATGAGGCACTAATCCTGGCAAGCATTGTGCCAACAATGACGGAGCACACATAATGATTGATTCTCTTACAGCTTCTGTAAATTAATAATTTAGTCAATCCAATAAATTTTAGTTTTTGGTAACATAAGCATATTGTTTGAGCCCTAATCAGTAGTATAATGAGAAACGCCTATTCAAAAGCTCAAATAACAACGTTTCAAAAATAAGGAAAAAAAAGCTCAAATAACAACTATTTTTGGCACTAAAACACAATTATAAATCCATGAAATCAAGTAAATTCTCAAAAAAAAAATAAAATTATCTACATGGAAATTGGCACACAAGAAGCAAAATCAATAAAAACCACCAAATAAATAAATAAATGAAATTAAACAAGAACAAACCAAAATTAACAAACCCCAAAATTAATCTAGATCAAATCCATTTTTGTCATTATGTTGAGATCTTAACAAGCTCATAAAACCCAACAACAAATGACAATCAACCCATGAATATAATCAACAAAAAGAAGAAGACCCAACAAAAATCCAAGGATAAAAAAGAAAATGAAGCCGATACACAAACAGAAATGACAAGAATTGGAAACAAAATTGAAAGGAATAAGAAAAAAAAAGAGTTGGGGAACATACCAGTAAGTAAAAGTTGAAAATCTTACCAAACTATCATCACCAGATTGAGCATTCATGATAATATCAAATAGAAATTTAGCAATACTAAAACAAAATCTTCCCAAAATCTCATACGACACACCACATTCATTTTACTATCAACACAATTAAAGCAAAATTAACACAACTACAGATAAGTACATGTAAAAGCATTATTGCAATTCAGCAATTAGTATCTGGAATATCTGCAATAGCATCTTAAAATAACATATAATCAATGGAATCATAGAAAGTGTGGCAGTAAGAACCTTGTCATCCTCATAAACCACAATTGCTGGAATTTCCTTGCTAAGAATCTAGTCAAATCTGCACAAGGACAAAGAGCAGTAAGGTTTAGGCAAATTAAAACAACAAATGAATGTGCAACAACAAAAGCTTTCAATTTATGTTTAGCCAAGTGATGAGATTTAAAGACACTAAGCTACACAATTCTTCCCGAGCCCATCCGTCCCACATGAAAATTTGAAGGCCTACATGACAAATTCCAGTCCCTCCAAGATGCTCTATGATCTAAATATATCAATGCTAGTACAATACATATGAATAAGCTCAAGCCACTATTTTCATTTTCGATCCACCAAAAGTTAAAGTCCTCATAAAACCATTCAAAAACATTACTATAAAACTTTCAAACTCAACAACAATGGTATAAAAACACATGATGGATTCCTTGAAGGTAGTTAGAGCCCAGACTGCAACCCCAGAAAGCCAAAAAAAAAACCAGAATTAGGAAAAAACAATAATATGTGAACTCCAACAAATTCCTAAAGCAAGAAATATTTCTAAATCTTTGTAACACTAATCAAATCACAGAACAAAAAATAAACTACAAACTGTCAAACTCTATACAGATACTAATCAAGATGTAAGAAAAAACATACTGCCAAACTGCAAACACAAAAATTAAATTAAATTGATAAGCATATAAATAAATTATATTAAATTCAATTAAATTATACTTTCAAAGAAACGAATTCTTTGTTCTATGTAAAATCATCCAACCCAACAAAGCCTCTAATCTAAAGAACAATCAAATTGATGGAAATAATCTAAATTTAGATAAAAATTTAATTGAAATGGACATAGATTGTGAGTTTAAATTTAATTGCAAACATTAAACTGCAAACAACATAAAAATTAAACTAACAACAACATAAAAATTAAATTAAATTAATAAGGATATGAAACAAATGCTTCAAGTAACAAAGCTTCCCAAAACTCACAGGGTACAAAACAAGAAGCAAATAGTACAGAATAGGAAGCACCTAGTACAGAACACTGTCTCACCTTAACAGCTACACCAAATGATGTGGCAAGACCAGAGACAACCATCTTGGCACACAAAGGCTTAAAGATAGCTCCAAGATCACATGATGATGGCTCAATCTCTAATACAACTGTTCAAGCCAACAGAAAACAGAAGAGACCAAATTCATCAAAACAGACAGGAATTTGCAACAAAACACCTGTACCAAATCTGTGTGAGAGCAAAGGTGTGGAAACTAAGGACATGGATGAACATAGGGAGGGGTTAACTTGCTACACAAATGAAGAAATCAGACTGGAAAGCCCAAGAAAGCAAGTTAGGACCCAAAAGCCAAGACTGCCACAGGAGACAGGACAACAGAGACAACTGACTATCAGCAGACCTTGGTGCACTTGCTGAGCAGAAACCTGAGCCAAACAGAACCCATCAAGGCTGGAAATGACATCTTGGCACATGGGCCAAGCCACCAAGGGGCCAGGACTGAGCTGATCATTCATAGGGAAGCCACAAGACCTTGCTAAAGGAGGGCTGGTCAGTAGAATTAAGTGAATATCTGTTAGGCTATTTTCTTATGTTTTGTTATACTTTAAATAGTGCACATGATCTTGCACGTGACTGATTAAAAGGAGGGAAAGTTAGTTAGTAGTCTATATAGCCGTTATTAAGTATGAGAGTCCTATATAAGGGCCTCAAGTCATGTAATAAACAAGTTTTTGGAACATTCATTTTCAAATATATAAAGAGGTATTTCAGAATTTTCTGTTTTGAAGTTTTGTGAAACAAAACTTCTTCAAGAGTGTGGAACATTCTTTGCTTTGTGACTTAGGGATTGTGGAACAATCCTGAACTTGCAAAGAACATCACAACTTAGAAAGGGAAGTCTGAGTGTGAAAGATACAATATCAAAGAGGTTGAAAGGTACATTCCTCCCACCAAGATCACTTGAATCAGTCCAAGAAACTGATTCTTGAGGTGGAATTGGGTGTTTGTGGCCTTTGTAAGGATCACCAGGCTACTACAAGGGAAGGGCTTCAATCTAGGCTTCAATCAAAGTGGTATCAGAGCCGTGCCACGAGGAGGGCAAGGAAACACACAAAAAGGGAGACAAACCAAGAAGAAGACTAATCACCATTATGTATCTGCTAAGGAAGAGCAATCAGGGATCAACCAGGAACAAAGTTTTCAGATAAAATCCAGCATTGCCTTCATTCTTCATTAAGGGGGTGATTCCTCCTATCTTGTTTGTGTTTTGTTCTTTATTTTCTGAAGTTTTTACACACTCTATGCACCACACATAAAATCAAATTGCATTGCATTCTGAATTTTTACATATTGTTCTTGTCTTTGTTAAGACCTGTTGTATATTGTGATTGTTAAAATCTTGATTCTTTGCTTCTCTAAAACAATCATTGAGGGGGATGAGAGATTCAGAGCCTTAGAAGAAACTGTAGAAAGTATTGTAAATATGGGGATATTCAACAACAATCAGGCTGAGAGACCCCCACAAAATCAAAATGTGAGACACCATGAAGACAGAACCATCAAGATTGATATCCCTGAGTTTGATGGCAACACCCATGACCCAAAGGCTTACCTAGATTGGGAAAATAGGCTAGAGCAATATTTTGAGTTTAAGGTAATAGGACCAGACAATCAATATAAACTAGCCAAAGTGAAAATGATCCAGGTAGCCTCTACCTGGTTAGAAGGGTTGCAGAGACAACGGGTTAGGGAGGGGAGGCCTAGGATCAACACATGGGACAAACTCAAGAAACACTTGAGAAGGAAGTATGTACCCCCCACCTATAGGCACCAACTATACATGAAGTTTAGCACCCTAACTCAAGGAAACAAAACTGTGCAGGAATACCTTCAAGAATGGGAAAAACTCACAGTGTTGTGTGATGTGAATGAAATGGAGGATTTGAGAGTCAGTAGGTTCATAGCAGGCCTAAAGGAAGATATTGGGGGAGAAAATGATATTTACACCACAATTAACTGTCCATACAACAGGCAACTTAGCCATGGAAATAGAAAAGAGTAACAATAGGAAGAAACAGCCAATAAGTACTACTTACACCAGGACCCCTAGAACCTTTGCACCTAGGACTCAAAGGTTCAACACGTATAGGGAAGAGGGATTCTTCAGGGTATACTCAGAGAACAAACCCTCCCAAGATAGATCCCCCTACCTAGGACTTAGTGTGCTTTAAATGTAATGGTAGAGGACACTATAAGAGGGACTGTCCTAATGATAGGGCTTTTACCTTGAGGGAGTGGGAAGATATTAGACAAGACACTAAACCTAAGAAGATTTTAGTCTCCCTGAATGGGAGGGAAGAAGAGATCTGCCCCCCTACACCTAGAGAAGAACCAGATGAGACTTACATAGAAGAAGAAAATGGGAATTTAAGGACCTTTGAAGGAGACACTGAGTCAGAAGAGGAATTAGAAAGGGTGTTACCTGAGGAAGAGCACTACAACCTCATTGTGAGAAGGGTATTCCACACCACACCTAGGGAAAAGAAATCAGATCAGAGGGAGAACCTTTTTCAGACTAAGTGCAGGGTCGAAGAGAAGGTCTGTGATCTGATTATTGATGGAGGTAGTGAATCAAATTGTGTGAGCAAACAGTTGGTAAGTGAACTAGGATTAAGAACCAAACTACACCCTCATCCTTATAAGATGAAGTGGCTAGACAACAAGGCTAGTGGGGCTGTAGATAGACAATGCTTAGTCAGCTTGACCCTAGGAACATATGCTGATGAGATCCTATGTGATGTGCTGGAAATGGATGTCTGCCATATCCTTTTAGGTAGGTCATTGCAGTATGATAAAAGAACTAAGCACAATGGTTATACAAACACATACACCCTCAGGCATGAGGGAAAAAAGAAGGAATTAGTGCCCCCACCACAACACAAATCTGTTCCCCCTAAGAAAAATAAGCAACCAGTGCACTTAATGACAAGGAGAGAGTGTGTGAGGGAGATAGAAGAGGCAGGAGAAGTCTATGTCCTATTCACCAAAGAAGCAAGTGAGGCCATACCTGTCCCCCCTAAGCTGAGGCCCCTATTCAAACAATATCAGGACTCGGGTCGCCAATGCAACTCAATGAAAAGCTCTCTGTCAGGTACTAATTTCTGGCATAATTAGTCACTTCTATGAAATAACTGATACATTTGCTAATTTTGGTTTCAGAACGATATTTTAACCTTAAATGGTGGAGCTCGAGAGTGATCACCTGCATTGACATTTATATAAATCAAACATGGAATTTAAGGACTTAGAATGTCAGTTCTCAATTAGCCATATTTGTGATGGGAAATTAAAGCGCTTTTTGTGAATTTTATACGGTCCAGTTGTAAGACGTCATCTTATCGAGACATCAATTCGTATGAAATATTGATCTTCGACACACGTTATTTCCTCATAAAGATCATTCCCAATGTTGAAGTTCAGTTAGTTTGATGCACATTCTAAAGAATTAGATGACCCGTATAATGTTTCCAAACTAACTGCAACTATGTGCTTTCGGTCTAAAAAATCAGTTTAAATATTGCCCAACTTAATGTATTGGTTGGATCTGGGTACGACCTGACGGTGGTTCAAACTATCAATATCGGATCCCCGGAACACACCTACAATGACGACTATATTGGCTGGATCCAGGTACGATTTGACTGCGGTTCAAACTATCTACATCAGATCCCTGGAAAACTACCAACATTCAATGTAATGGCTGGATCCGGGTATGACATGATAGTGGTTCAAACTCTCTTTATCAGATCCTCGGAAAACAACCTACATTGACTGTATTGGCTGGATTCGGGTATCATCTGATAATGGTTCAAACCTTCCACCCTTGAAAGATCAATCTGAAGTGACTCGATACATGGAGAAAAACCATCACCATCGCTTTTTAATGAAATTGTCAAGTGAAGAATAAATTGTATTAATTTGATGATGATCATATCGTTATTTTTGCTTTTATTCGTCAACGTATATCGAGTGTTTCGTATTTGTAGTATTCATGGGTCGATGTGGAAAGTGATAAGGTATAATATTGACACATCTAGGAAGAATATTATATTATTTCTACGTGGGAGTTCAATACTTCACCATTATTATTCTTATTATATTGGGTCTTACTTATATGTGGTTTTCAACGACGAATGTATGGTTTGAAGGTCATATTTTTATTCAAGTCCCAATACGTGGGCGTTATTATTCATATTATGAAGTCATTCAAGCTTTCACCTAGTATGAAAGTCATTATTATTATTGAAATCCCAAAACGTGGGCTTTATTTATCATATTATGGATTCATCTAAGATTTCACTTAATTTGAAAGTCATTATTATTTAAATCCCAATATGATTGATTTTGGGCGATATTTTCTTAGTATTCATCTTAATTATCAAACTTTCACCTTATTTGAAAGTGGGATCCTTGCAAGTGTTACCTAGTTTGATAACTCGGACTCTTATTTAGCCCCAAAAGGAGAAATTTTGGGCGTTATTTGTCAAAGTATTCATAACGAGTATCACGTAGTTTGATAACTCGATCACTTATTAATCAAGTGGACTTATGTCCGATCAGTATTCATCAATAATGTTTTCGAAGGATTCACCTAGTTTGATTCCTTATCAAAGTCCCGGGTGCTTGACGGTTGGCAATGCGGACCTATATCCAATCCAAATATTCATCAAATGCGGACTTATGTTCGATCAAAATGTTCATTAAATGCGGACTTATGTCCGATCCGAATATTCACCAATTCTTTCGAAGAATTCATATAGTATGATTCTTTATCTAAGTCCCAAGTGATTGACTGCTGGGCCATATCATCATATCAGGCTCAAATACCGAATTATCATATCAGGCTCAAATGCCAAATTATTATATCAGGCTCAAATGTCGAATCATCATATCAGGCTCAAAAGTCTAATCATCATATCAGATTCAAAAGCCGAATCATCTCATTAGGCTCCAAGGCGGAATCACCAAAAGTGGCCCAAAGGCCAAATATTTATTATTTATGGGGCTTCAACCATGAACACATCGAGGCAAGAATTCAAAGTTTATTTTATTCGGACCTTATTGTATAGTTTCTTCTGAACATTTAATTGGTTCGCATCCCACGTATGTTTGTTTTCTGCATAAAGACAGATGCCCTCGCTACATAAAATTCCCACCTCTATCACTCTTTATGCGTGGGGCTAATGTTACGGGGTCAAGTAAACTCATAATTTATTTAGTCAAACCTTAAAAACTAAAACCGTAATTACCCCTTTGGCCACCACTCTTAACCACTCCCTAAAAACTACTCTGGTCACCCATAACCTCCATAAAATAACTACCTACTATCATCCATCATACCCATGATGTCCCTTAATTTTGGTAACCGACTCCTATTCTACTTATATAAATACTTGTTGCATCATTCATTTAGAAACTAAGCTTACATACTCCTATTGCTACTTCGAAAAAACATACCGCCCTCCTACTTACAATCTATACTTAACAAAATTTTCCTTCATGATCTGAACTCATCTTACAATCTGTTAATCTTGTATTCATTAATTATCATATAGTCATTACTTTCGGTTTTCCGATATGACTTGAGCATCGGAGGGGTTTTCCTGGAAAACACCCCGGGCAAGTCTAACGTTTGTATTGCAGGATTTGAGGTCTAATCAACGGAAGGATCATAAGCACTTTCAGCATATTGACAATAGTCCCCGCTTACGTCTATCTCCATATATTTTAAGTGTCTTTTGCACTTCCTCGTTTCATTACCGAAATACCTCAAATTTTCGCAGTTGAAAGACTTGTTTTGACCAATCAACATATACAATTGTATATCAAATTTCCGATTCATGTTACTTCATCAAAAATTTAACGAAAATTTTCTCTATTTCCATTGTTCTTTTTCTTGTCCTATATTTTTTTTCTTTTACAAAGGAGTATGTTGATTTCCATACAGATTTCAGAAATTGCTGACAGATTTAGTAGGCCATTAATTATTAGGAATAATACCCACTTAGTTTTCAAACTGAAAACTCAGTCACTTTTAATTCCTAATCAATCGGTTCTTAATTGCCCGAAAGAGCGCATAGAAGTAGATCTTTTACAAAGCCAGCTCTCCCAGCTGCCTATTGTATCCTCTTCTCCCTTTCTTTATAACTTTTTGATGAATCAAATTTTCCACATAAGATAAGAGAAAGAAGGATGTTTACATAAAATACAAGGAACCCTCCTCTCTAATATAATTATGTGTGAGTTCAATGTTGAATTTCATGCAAATTTTTTCTGGAGATGGGATTCCAGAAGATGTGTATATGAGATGCTACTTTACAACAATTGATTATTAACCATGATCAGCTATTTGATTAAGAATAACAATATTTTATTCCGTCATCCACACCAAACCACTGAAAACTAAACATATACTTCCAATGGTGGCAAACAAGTCCTTAGATTCTAATTCTTAGCCCCTTAAAATACTTAATCCTTAAGTAATTGTTGAACATTTAGTGTCTAATAAATTCTAAGTTTATAATCACTAAGTACTACTAAAGTAGTGGGACAATAAGTATTAAATTACGTGGTCCAAAAAGGGGTTCAAAGGAAAGGACAAAAGAACATTTGGAATACCGAGTCATCAGGAAAAGTCGACTCGGCTTTGATGTGCTCGATTTAGAGCACATTAATATCCGCGTTATGGTGTAGAGTCTCATCGTTTTCCATTGGTTTTATGCATATTACGCTCGATTTCACCTTGTTCTTGTCTCCGCGGTGTTTTAAGGTCATTTCAGGTATTTTCGGAGGTTTCGAGGTGAAACAGACCGAGTTCGAGGCTTAGACATCATAATCGAAGAAGAGGCCCACGTTTTGAAGCATTTCCGAGTGTTCGAAGTCATCCCCAAAAGCCTCGCGAAGTTCGGAGATCGTTTAGCACTTGATACGAGTTGATAAGAGCCAAGTGGAGCTATATTCGGTCAAAGGCTTCTTTAGATTCGGGCGAATCTCCTAGTTGCAGCCCAAAAACAAATGTTGCATTCACTGCTTTACCCGAATTGAGAGCACAATCGGACGAATCATGTCATTCGGGCGAATGAAAAATGGGATTCGAGTGAATGGGAGTAAAAATAATGCTGAGTGATTTCAATGCTCTCTGGAAACCCCGAATGACCCAATTTGGGCGAATGCGTAAGGATTCGGGCGAATGGCCCATGTCAACCGGGTGAATGGAGCTTATTTGTCGCGTTGTCTTATTTCTTCGCAACTTAAACCACGTGGGATTTTTAGGGCTTTTTGTTTCCCTCTTAGATAGCCTATATAAACCCTCAAATCTGAATGTAAGGGTTATGTCTTGATGGAGAGAAACCCTCCCAACTAGAACATCACATTTATAGCTTTTCTTTACTTTCATTTGCCCTAGATTAGATTTAAAGCTTTCTCATTTACATTTCAAGCCTTGTAATCTTTCATTTCCTTTTAATTTTATGTAAGTCTTCCTTCTTTATTGCTTTCTTACTTTGCTTATCTTTCATTTATGTCATTTAACTGCTTTCTTCTTACTTGTTTTGATTATTGCTTTGTTTCTTGTTCATTTACTTTTCAATCTTATTCCTGTTCTTCGTATTGCTTTGTAGTGTACTTGATAGATAGATTTCTTGCATTGTCCTTCGTTATTGTTGGTATTCTTCTTGCCCTAATGCTTTCATTCATGTTTTTCTTCTTGTTCTTAGTTGGAGTTAGATTCAATATGCTAGAGTAGTTCTCTTAGGGGTTTTGAAGTGGTGAAACCTTAGGTTTGGTGAATGTTGTTCATATGCTAGATTAGGGTTGAGGTATGTTGTGGATTGTTTGATTGATATTCGATGCAAATGTTGTCCTGCCACTCTTGACGAGACATAGGGCGATTATGGGTCATTCGCATGGCTATATGTCACCAACTTCCCCTCGCTATCTAGAGTGTCTCGATCGATCTACGTTCGATCTGCCTTGACCTAGCTTACCATGAGAATATGGAGACGACCTAGGGTGGATCCTCACTATCCCCGTTTGTTTCCTATTGCTTATCTTAATCCTATTCATTGCTTTCGTAGTATAGATTACACACCCTTCCCTCATACCTCTTACCTTCTCTACACCTAGCCCTTAACCTTGGAATCTTTTCCCACAATATAGCTTTTTGGGAAAATAATTCCCATTATACGCCAAAAGGGAAAATAATTCCCTGCATACCGTCCACGTCAGCAGTTGGCTTTTTTTTTAAAAAATTTCACTAAAACCGCTAAATGGAGAAACGCTTAACAATATGTACAAAATCGTGTTTCCATGTAGTGGTTTATAATGCAACATTTTCAATTATAATTTTTTTACCTTGGACAACCAAACCGCTACATGAAGTAGCGGTTTATATGGATTTCATTTTCTGCCCTGCTTTGCCTTGGAAGTAGCTGGTAGATTGGGATATGATCAGATTATCTTGGAAGGAGATGCTTTGACAATTATCAACAATATCAGAAGGAAGGAGATTGGTTTAGCTCCTATTTTTGCAGTATATGATGTCATTCATCACTTTAGCTCTTATTTTCTAAGTTTTGAGTGTAATTGATGAAGAATTGAAGTATTTACCTTTAATTATCAACAATCAAGAATTGAAGAATTATTTACCTTTAATTGATGAAGAATTGAAGAATTGTTTACAGATTATCTTGGAAGGAGATGCTTTGACAATTATCAACAATTATCAACAATATCAGACGGAAGCATCCTATTATTGTTTACCTTTAATCTCAAAAATTAAGAATTAAATGTAGATGATTGGAAGCAATTGAGTGAATATGTAAGTGAGTATGTTACTGATTGAGATTTGAGAGTGGAAACTTTTTTTAATGTGAGTGGAATGTGGAACAGCAAGCAAGAAGAAATGGAGATAAGGCGTGAAGCAGTATAAAATTTATACACAGTGTAAACCGCTACTTGAAGTAGCGGTTCAATTAAAACTTTAATTTTTTTTTATTTTCAATAAGTCGCCATTTCAAGTGGCGTTTTTGTGGTGTAAGTCAATATAAATCGTCATTTCAGTGAGCGGTTTATTAAAAAAAAAGAAAAAAAAAAGGTTAATTGCTTGTCCTACGTGGACTGTACTCAGGGAATTAATTTTCCCTTTGATGCAAACTGGGAATTATTTTTCAAACAAACTATATTTATGGAAAAGACCCTTAACCTTGCCTAATCTTGTCCTTGTGGTTCGATCCCCAACTTACCTCTATACTCGTTATAGCTTTGGTCTCTAGTGTTTAAGGACGCGTTAGAAACTGTCTATCAAAATGTCGCCGTTGCCGGGGACAAGGCGTTATAGTTAGGTTTTGTGCTTGTTGTAGTTCATTTTTTTTGCTTTCTGTGAGTTTTTGTTTAAATAATCTTACTTGTCAGTGCTTACGCTTGGTTTATATAATGAGCTATAGCACATGGAGATCATAGTTAGAGCTTGTTCCGTTTTATCCTGAGATACAAAGGGTCACTAGACGTTCTCCTCTTCCTATTCAACGTCAACCGTCTATACCCAATCCTCCTCCACCAATGGCCGATCATCAATCGCTTTTTGGGCAATTTGGGGCCCCTGGGTCTAGAAAATTTCAAGGGGGCGTGGTGCTACCGGATGCCCCACCAACATTTCCCATTGACCCACAGTACACTATCATGGTGAAGGGGAACTCTTTTTGTGGTTTGAGAAACGAGTGCCCTCTCCAACACTTGGAGGCATTCGCAGAGACATGCAGATTCATGCCCCAATGGCCCAACAACCCAGACAATGTCAAGATGTGCCTCTTACCGGTTGGTTTGGTGGGGGACGCTAAAGATTGGTACAAATGCTTAGAGCCCAACTCCATCACTACATGGGCTCAACTTAGAACGACGTTCTTTGAAAGGTTCTATCCCACGAATCGCACGCAAGATTGGCGCAAAAATATTGCGTCATTCACACAAGATGACGATATATGTGAATACCTTCTTCTACGATGGGCTTGATGAGTCAACAAAGGCACTACTAGATTCCGCAGTTGGTGGGAAACTTTCAAAGGTCCCATGCAACCAAGTAAGAGAAATGATTGAAGAGGTTCTCAAAGAATAGTGCTTGGGGTGGGGCAAGGAGAAGTAAGCAAACAAGGGGTATGATCGATGATGCCAATCTTGATTCGATCGGTGCGAAAATTGAAGCAATCATGGACAAGAAATTGTCCAAGCTTAAGTTAGCCCAAGGAAAATCTAATGTCTCCGCCGTAAGTGAAGCCAAGCCTTTCTCATGTCGTATTTATGGGGGTACCAATCATGACACATCTTATTGTGGGGTTTTGAATCCGGAACATGTGGCATCAGTAGAATATGGGGGAGGCACTATAGAGGGGGCCCCAACGAAAAGCTTTGTTGGGTATGGGTACAACCAAGGACAAGGGTACAACCAATATAGCCTATTCAACAACCCGTCCTCCCAACCTCCCTTCAATCCCAACCATGGTCAAGGAAACTTCAACCAAGGCTACAACAACCATGTTCCATACAACTGCCAAGACTTCATGACCACCCAAATGAGTACCCTTGCACAACTAAATCAAACCTTGATTTCTCAAATGGCACAACTTCAAGCTCAACAAAAGGACCTTGAGACCCAACTTGCACATGTAGCACAACCACCTCCACCAACATTATTCCCATATAACCCTCAACCCTACCTATCCACCTAACCTCCATCACCTAACCCACCACCAAATCCCAACCATCACACGTGCAAGGCGATCTTCCTTAGATCGGGTACTTCTTATCCGGGTCCAATTGAAGCTCCAAAGGATGATTTGGGTGAATTTCTTCAATGGATAACGATCAACAAGTGAATGATGAGCATGAAGAAGAGCTTGGGGGAGAGGAAGAAAGAGAGATTCTTGAGGAAGAAATTGAGAAGAAAGAAGAAGTTGAGAAGAGAGATGAGGTTGTAGATGAAAAAGAGAGAAAGAAGTTGGAGCAAGAAGAAAGATGGAAGGAAATCCAAGAGAGGAGAGCTTATGAGCGTTTACATGCCCCACCGCTACCCTTTCCATATAGAGCAGAGGAGAGACAATTGCAAGCCAAATTTCTAAAGTTTCTTGAGCATATGAAGCGATTGGAAATGAAAATCTCGTTCTTAGAGGCCATGGAGCAAATGCCTCAATATGCCAAGTATTTGAAGACTCTCTTGGGGAGCAAAAAGCGGCTAGAAAGCGAGGTTGTTAATTTACTGGAACAAGTTAGTGCCATCAGTCAAGGCACTTGGGCCAAGAAGGAAAAGGCTCGAGGACCCTTTGTGCTTCCCGTCACTCTTGGGAACCATAAGCCCAAGGGAGCACTTGCCGATTTAGGGGCCTCAATTAGCCTCATGGCGATGTGTATCGCCAAGCAACTCGCTTTTGAGCTTAAGCCATCAAAGAAATCCATCCAACTTGCCGACCGTAGTGTAAAGGTTCCTTGTGGCGAGTTCGAGGATCTTCCAATCCAAGTGGGAAATGTGGTAGTCCCATGTGATTTCGTTGTGCTTGATGTGGTGGAAGACCCTTACACTCCCCTCATACTTGGGAGAGATGCGTTGAAGACTTTTGTTGCCCTAATTGATTGTGAGACCGAGACTATTACTATAAGGGTAGCCCAAGAGCAAGCGGTGTTTGGCTTTGCTAAGTCTTCAAAGGAGCCCATGGTTGAGCAACTTTGCTCTCTTGATATTGTGGATGATTCCCATGGTGATAAGGTTGAGGGGCTTGATGTTCTTGTAGCCCATATGCATGATGATGCGGTGATTTTATATGCCGATGTGAGGAGGTATGATGATGAGAAGAAGAAAAAGATTGTTGACGTTGAGAAGGAGAAGTTTGCTCTTGTGTATGACAAAGAAGATGATGAAGCTGAAGGTATTGATAAGCAACCCCGCAAAAGGAAGCGGGTGAGAAAAAGAAAGAAAAAAGCAAACAAAAAGAAGAAGATGGCTCCACCATGGCTTGGGGGAGCCCCATGTTTGAGTATGCCTCTGGGTGACCCCGGTTCTGCATTGCTTACCTCCGCCACTGCTGCTAGGTGGAGAGTGTTGGCTCACCATGTTCGAGGCGATGGCGATGCTAGGAGTGAGTCCGCTCCTAACTCAGGTATGGTTTCTTTCCCTAGGTTTTCATACTAAGCTGGTCGTTAGCTGTGTCAAACTTAACGACGTTAAACAAAAGTACTTGCGGGAGATAACCCGGTGTTTGGTGTTGTTTGCTTGATGTTTGCTTTGTTTTCTTTAGTTCCAATAATGCCTATCTTTCGTCCTTTTGGTTTTCCTTTCGCCTTCCCCGTCGCCGAGGCGGCTCTTGAGCTAGCTTGGGGGAGGATGCGCTTACGCTTTCAAAACCCCGAAAGATTTGCATTATTGTAACTATTGTTTAGTTTTTCTTTTAGTTTTTCTCATGTTTAGTTCTTGTTTAGTTCTTGTTTTACCTAGTTTCTATAGTTCATGCCTAGGTTGTATAGTAGTGTTTTATCCTTGCTTTCAATAAATGGTTGAGTTGTGAGACTAGCATGCAAGCTTCTGTTGTGCACATTTGCGGTCCTATGCAAACTCGTATTTCATTAGCCCTGTGCTTGTTTTGGGACCTAGAGTCTGACTATTTTCCACATAGCTTGGGGGAACTGGGTTTGCTTGGTTGGTGGCTTGGATGACTACCTTTAGAGGCGCATTTCGACCAGCTTGTGAGTATTGAGCCTTTTTGGACTCCTTGCGAGTTCCATTCATTATGAGTGCTAGTTAGGGGATCTAAGTATTGTGTCGGTTCTTCTCTAGTACAGTAGGCTTTTATAGAGACCAGGGATGATAACACGTTCGCTAGAATTGAGCTACATAGCCAAATAGCCTACCCTGAACGTAATTTGACTTTAGGTTAAGCCAAGTTTTTGCCTTTTCCTATTCTTTTGTAGCCACATTGTTTAGCCTCCATATGAGCCAAATTGTCCCTCTTCTTACCTAGAGGATTGCTTAGTGATGGTGGGGTTATTGTGTGTTACGGTAATTTGTGAGCCTTTGGTTATGATAGCGGTGGTTGGTTTTGTATGACTCTATTCATTTCATGTCCAGCTCATATTGTTTCTCCCTTCTTCCTCCCGTGTTTATTATAGAGATTATCCATACATGTTTTATGTTTGAGAAGACCTCTCTCTTGTTCTTCATTGAGTTTTTATACACATACATATTTATGTGAGTGAGGAGGTCGATATTTCATTTGGGAGATGAGCTTAGAGACACATGTGTTCATGAGATTTTAGATTTTTGATTGTGTTTTATGACAAAGATCATTGTGCATATATGAGATTATTGGGTTATTATGGTTGATGGATATAGTATTTGTTGATTTATCATGAGATGTTTGTGGTTGTTTTGTTTAGGGTCACTTGATATCCTCTACTTAGCTCCACACTCCCAAATGTATCCCACCTTAACCTTCAGCCAATATTACAACCCTTTGCTAACCTTGTTTGACTTGGCCTAATTAGCTTGTTATGTGCTGGAGTTAGATATGTGTATCATCCCGGAAAAACTCGAATCGTTTTAAAAGAGAAGACGACTTTTTGAAGAAACTAAATATAGTCCGAGTCAAACCAGGATATTAGAAAGATAGTTTTAAAACGAATTTGAAAGCAAACAAAGCTTGCGGATCGAGTTCTATTAGAGATATTATAAACTAGGAAAATTTGCTTAAAATTATCCCAACTATCACCTGTTGACCAAAAATAATCTCAACTATCAATTATTTTTTAATAATCCCAACTATTCTCATAATTTGTTGAAAACATACCCATTCCCTTGTTACTGGCTGGAACATGTAACTTTTTCACTTTTTTTTCTTTTCTTTTTACTCAACTGTTCAAAATAACACTTCCCCTTCATCATTAATCAAAAAAGAAAGAAAAAGTGCAAAAGTTACATGTTGTAGCCGGTTAAAAAGGAGGTGGGTATGTTTTCAACAAATTATGAGAATAGTTGGGATTATTAAAAAATAATTAATAGTTGGGATTATTTTTGGCCAACGGGTGATAGTTGGGATTATTTTGAGCAAAATTTCCTATAAACTACGAGTCATAAAGGAAAAATTTAGCAGGAAATAAGATTATAAAGTCAAGTCTACTTATTACAACTTGAGAACGTAATCGCCTCATAAAAACCAAATATTCTTAAAACGTAAATTAAAGTTCATATCGAGACTTCTGTACCCTAACGGTTTATTTCTCCAAAAGACAATCCTCACTCCCCACACCTACAATTTAACTTACTGCTACTCATTGCCCAGAAAGAAAACAACATCATCGCAGGATCGTTAATACCAAAAGTACACGTCAGCAAAACATCGCATATCATTTAATTAAATACAGCAAAAGAAAGATTTAATAACTGTCGGTTTCCGAAATACGATTCGATCACGCTTAATAAATTATAATTAGTTTCATGAAAATGTTAATCAGCCATATTGTTGTACCTTTCCAGCCATACTGTCGGTTCAACTCCAATCTCCATAAGTGAGACAATACATTAGGGGGAGCTAATCCCTAAGCAAGTCTCTACCATAGACACTCACCTTACTTCGGTGCCTATGGTTAAGTATGCATACCCCCGCGGCGGCTCATAATGCCCCCATATACCGCGAGTAATTCTTTCCAGCAATTGACGTCATATTACGTCCACTTTAATGTTAGTGAGGTCATACTACCTCTGCTTATCAAAATAATGTATCGAAATTCTTTATTCGGAAAACATAACATCATTCGTACTATATATCCATACTTTACTTTTTTTTACCATCAATATATGGTAAATATCATATAATGCAAAACTTCGCTGCGTGTATTAGACAAGACAAGTCAAATCTCAAGCGCACAAATCAATTCCCTGTCAAGAATCAACTTCCTACAAAGTTCAATCGTACGCGGGAATAAGTACACATTCACAATTTCTCAAGTCTCAATCACAACACGTACATACAACTAACACCAAACCACTATTCCACACACATCATGATCATCCAACACACTATTATAACATGGCAAACACACAAAGAAGACAACATACACAATCTGTCCGAAAATGCAAGATAACACTGTCAAACTAAAATTCCGACTTCACTGTTGCGTCCGGAAGGCATCAAAACCCCCGGGTACTAATTTTTATGATTTATAACATAGTATAAGTATTTTTAACCTATTTTTAAAACCAAAAATACTCCAAAACCACCTTTTTTCAACATTTTCCTTAACCTACGGGATTTGTCATATTTCATCACAAAATAAAATTTTCAATTCTTTATCTCTTATTAAATCTAAATGATCATATTTATATAATTTTTATGACCATCTATGAAATTAATTTCATCCTTCAACAATAATGATAATAATAATTATTATTATTATTTTTACACACACACACACACACACACACACACACACACACATATATATATATATATATATACATATATGGAGAAGTTCCAGTGGGAACTATGCTTAAGTGTGAACCGTGCAAACCTTGTTACTTTTTAGCAAAAATGTGTTACTATTTTGTGTGAAATTTCATTGGTAGAAAAGTAACAGTTTTTGATGTAAAAGCAACACTTTCGAAAACTGTTTCGTTTTGGCCAAAACGTGTTACTTTTCAGTAGAGCTATTCATGGGCGGGCTACCCGCCAGGCTCGACCCATCCGGTTCGAAAAACGGGCGGGCATGGACAATGTTTTTCAAAAAAATTTAAAATTCGGACGGGTAATACCCGCCCGTCAAGATAAACGGGCGTGTAGCGACACCAAAAAAATATCCGCGGGTATACCCGCCCGCCCGCTTAATTTAATATATTATTTATTAAATAATTAATTCTATTAATTATTAAACTACACTACTACATGACCCATACCTAACTTTAGTTTATTACTCTTCTACTAGCCTTAAGGTTTACTTCTTTTAGACTTTAACAAAATTTCTAATTCTACTATCTACATTCGATATTTTTAACCCTCAAAGCACTCAAGCAGTCGACTATCAAAGTTCGAACAAGTAGCCGACTCCACCGTCTATATTCAATATTCATGTAAATTGAGTATTTTGAGACTTTATATATATTTAGAGTATTTTAGATAATGTATTATATTTTGTTGGTTCTTATAAAAACTTAACTTTATAATATGATTTATGTTTTTAATTTTTATATAAAAACACCCGCCTACCACGGGTCCCGCCTGCTTTAAAAATGGGCGGGTAGCGAAAAAAAATATGCCCGCGTATGCGGGCGGGCTTTTGAATATTTGGGCCCGCGGGTAGAATTTTTAGGTGCTACCCGGTCCGCTACCCGCCCAAGCCCGCCCATGAACAACTCTACTTTTTAGCCATAAAAATCAAGGAAAAAAAATAGTAACACAATTTTGCCAAAAAAAAACAAGGTTCGCACGGTTCACACTTAAGCACACTTATCACCTAACTCATATATATATATATATATATATATATATATATATATATATATATATATATATATATATGTATATATATGTATATATATATATATATATATATATATTATTATATATTTATATATAATATATATATATATATATATATATATATATATATATATATATATATATATATATCATATATAGTTATTATATAATATATTATATATATATATGATATATATATATATATGTATATATTATATGTATATATATATATATATATTATGTATTAATATATATATATATATAATATATTATATATATTATATAATATATATATATATATATATATATATATATAGTATATATATATATATGATATATATATATATAGCTATATGTTATATATATATATATATATATATATATATATATATATATATATATATAAAATGATTTCTTATTTTATGAGCATCTAATTTCTTTATTCATACTTCACAATCAACCATCAAACAATACTTCTCACATACATATATACATACCAAAACCCAAATCACAACCTCATACATAAATTTTCAATCATGAATTAATCATAAATTACAAAATAACACACATAACCATCATAGAAATTTAAATTAAAACTTAAAAATAAAATTAGATTAAGAATTTTACTCACAATTTGTCAAAAAACAAAATACCAATTAATGAAGGTTGATGATTTTAGGAGTGTGGAAGGGAAGAATGGTTTATGTGAAGTTTCTTACAATTTTTGAAATGGATATATTCTAAGAAAGAAAGCTTAAGGATTTAATTTGAATTAATATTTGAGATAATTGCGTAACCCTTAGTTTCCCAAATGGGAGTTACAAAACTCCACAAAATGCTCCATAGGGCCGGCCAAGTCTCCTCAAATTTCCCTCTTTTATTTTTTTTTAAAATTTTTAAATTTAAAATGAAGAAATTGGTTAAAGGTTTTGGGCCCGAAACAATCTAAATTGTTAAAAAGGACTAAATTTCACGATCAAACCCAAAATAAATAAATAAAAATATTATTTATATAAAATAATATTACTAGTAAATAATTAAATATATCGGGAAAATATCAGGGTGTTATAATATGACACAATCCCCATGATTCGCCCCTTTTAGGTTTTTGATTTCTAACTCATCTTTAGTCGAAAGATTATGAGTGAAACATGAACCATAATCAAACATATGAGCGTCATTGCATATTTCTCACATCTTTTGAGAAATAGCCCGGGAAGCGTAGGCTTGTGACCTCTCTAGGTAGTGGGTGGCATAGCCTGTGTTGTTGCTTACCCTAGTGATCTTGAATTAGTGGAATTATTCATTCTCTTTGGTATTGCGCTCTTTGAGACCATTGTACTTGCACGACTACGGCTAGGGAAACATTTTTGCTCATGCACAGCTTGTATTGTTTTGATTTCCTTTCATCATACTTGTTTTCTTTGGATTTGTGGGTCTCCTTCTGAAAACCCTCACGAGACATTACTTGTCCTCTTTAGGAGAACTTGAGGTTTAAAGGGCTTGTCGTACGCGCTAAGTGCGACCGTGATTCCTACAATAGTGATTTTTAGGTTTATGCTATTCGTAGTTAGGTTTTTTCTATGTAGTTTAGTTTGTTTTTGTATGCCCCGTGCGTTCATGTCATCCTACCTAGTCTCTTTGCTGGGGACTAGCAAAGGTTTAGCTTGGGGGAGTTGATGTGCTCGATTTAAAGCACATTTATATCCGCATTATGGTGTCGAGTCTCGTCGTTTTCCGTTGGTTTTATGCATATTACGCTCGATTTCACCATGTTCTTGTCTCCGCGGTGTTTTAAGGTCATTTCAGGTATTTTTGGAGGTATCAAGGTGAGGATCGAGTTCGAGGCTTAGACGTCTTGAACGAAGAAGAGGCACATGTTTTGGAGCATTTATTAGTGTTCGAAGTGTTCCCCGAAAGCCTCGCGAAGTTCGGAGATCATTTATCACTTGATAAGAGTTGATAAGAGCCAAGTAGAGCTGTATTCGATTGAAGGCTTCCTTAGATTCGGGCAAATCTCCTATCTGCAGCCCAAGAACAAATGTTGCATTCACTGTTTTACCCGAATTGAGAGCACATTCGGGCGAATGAAAAATAATGCCGAGTGATTTCAATGCTCTCTGGAAACCCCGAATGACTCAATTCGGGCGAATGCGTAAGGATTAGGGCGAATGGAGCTTATTTGTTGCGCTGTCTTATTTCTTCGCAACTTAAACCACGTGGGATTTTTAGGGCTTTTTGTTTCTCTCTTGTATAGCCTATATAAACCCTCAAATCTGAATGTAAGGGTTATGTCTTGATGGAGAGAACCCTCCCAACTAGAACATCACATTTATAGCTTTGCTTTACTTTCATTTGCCCTAAATTAGATTTAAAGCTTTCTCATTTACATTTCAAGCCTTGTAATCTTTCATTTCCTTTTAAGTTTATGTAAGTCTTCTTTCTTTATTGCTTTCTTACTTTGCTTATCTTTCATTTATGTCATTTAAATGCTTTCTTCTTACTTGTTTTGATTCTGGTTTTGTTTCTTGTTCATTTACTTTTCAATCTTGTTCTTCCGATTGCTTTGTAGTGTAGTTGATAGATAGATTTCTTGCTTTGTCCTCCGTTATTGTTTCTTTTCTTCTTGCGCTATTGCTTTCATTCATGTTTTCCTTCTTGTTCTTAGTTGTAGTTAGATTCAATATGCTAGAATAGTTCTCTTAGGGGTTTTGGAGTGGTGAAACCCTAGGTTTGGTGAATGTTGTTCATATGCTAGATTAGGGTTGAGGTTTGTCGTGGATTGTTTGATTGATATTCGATGCGAATCATGTCCTGCCACTCTTGATGAGACATAGGGCGATTATGGGTCATTCGCATGGCTATATGTCACCAACTTTCCCTCGCTATCTAGAGTGTCTCGATCGATCTACGTTCGATCTCCCTTGACCTAGCTTTCCATGAGAACATGGAACCGACTTAGGGTGGATCCTCACCATCCCCGTTTGTTTCCTATTGCTTATCTTAATCCTATTCATTGCTTTGATAGTATAGATTACACACCCTTCCTTCATACCACTTACCTTCTCTACACCTAGCCCTTAACCTTGCCTAACCTTACCTTGTGGTTCGATCCCCAACTTACCTCTATACTCGCTATAGTTGTAATAGGGTGTTATAAATATTGTTTGTATAGCTTTGGTCTCTAGTGTTTAACGACGCGTTAGAAACCGGTTATCAGGCTTTCACTTTTTGGGGCCTAAAGCCGACTCGACTTTAGGTACTAGAAATGTGATTTTGTCTTGCAGCTAAAGTCGAGTCGGTTGTGCTGGTCTTTGAGGAAAAGCCGACTCGGCTTTTTCCTCTGTTTTGACCGTTGGATTATTTCGATTTTCTTTGAATGAATGCTTTGGATTCCTATACTTATGTGTCTTGATTTCTGGAGTTATAAGAGAATACTAAGGAGTATAATACTCATGAATGCCATAGATTAATGGTATTAAATTGTGTGATCATCAATATTATCATTATGGTGATTAATTGACTCATGACCCTTAGGCTATACTCTTGTTGTAACACCCCGATATTTTTCCGATATATTTAATGATTTACTAGTAATATTATTTTATATAATACTCCCTCCTATTCACCACAAGTGTCCCATTTGCTTTATGCACTCTATCCAATGCACTTATTCAATCCTTAATATCTCTAATTATGCATAATTAAAAATTATGGAAAGTTGATATAAATAATCCTTGCATTGAGACGAATCAAATAAGATCCTGCTTGACTATATTTTATGTTATAGATTAATAATAAAATGCAAATTAAGAGTAAGAGATGAACAGTGCCCAAAAAGCAAATGGGACACTTGTGGAGAATAGGAGGGAGTAATATTTTTATTTATTTATTTTGGGCTTGACCATGTATTTTCAGTCCTTTTTAACATTTTAGCTTTTTCGGGCACAAAACCTTTAAACCATTATGGGGTTTTGTAACTCCCATTTGGGTGATTAAAAGGTTATGCAATTATCTCAAATATTAATTTCAATTATTTCCTTAAGCATTCTTACTTAGAAATCCTCCATTTCAAGAATTGCAATAAAACCTCACACAAACCATTCTTCCCTTCCACACACCTAAAATCATCAACTTTCATCAATTGTTATTTTGTTCTTTGACAAATTGTGAGTAAAATTCTTAATCTAATTTTATTATTAAGTTTTAATTTAAATTTCTATGATGGTTATGTGTGTTATTTTGTAATTTATGATTAATTCATGATTTAAAATTTATGTATGAGGTTGTGAAGTGTTTTTTCTATATATGTATAAAAGAGAGAAAAATAATAATGATTATTATTATTGTTGAAGGATGAAATTAATTCCATAGATGGTCATGAAAATTAACTAAATATGATCATTTAGATTTAATAGGAGATTAAGAATTAAAAATTTTATTTTGTGATCAAATATGACAAATCCTGTAGGTTAAGGAAAATGGTGAAAAAAGGGTATTTTGGAGTATTTTTGGCTTTAAAAATAGGTTAAAAATACTTATACTATGTTATAAATCATGAAATTTGGTACGCGGGGGTTTTGATGCCTTCTGGACACAACGGTGAAGTCGGATTTTCAGTTTGACAGTTTTAAGTGGTAGTTGTATGTATGTGATATGGTTTGATTTGAGGAAAGTGTGAATGTGTGCTTATTTCCCGAATACGATTGAACCTTGTAGGAAGTCGATTCGTGACGGGAAATTGATTAAGACGTTTGAGAATTGGTTATCTTGTTTAAGGTACGTACACGCAACGAAGTTTTGTATTATGTGATATGTACCATATATTAATAGTAACAAAGGTAAAGTACAGATGTATAGTACGAAAAATGTTATGTTTTCCGAATAAATAAATTCGATACATTATTTTGATAAGCAGAGGTAGTATGACCTCACTAACTTCAAAGTGGACGTAGTATGACGTCAATTGGTGGAAAGAATTACTCGCGGCATATGGGGGCATTATGAGCCACCGCGGGGGTATGCATACTTAACCATAGGCACCGAAGTAAGGCGCGTGTCTATGGTAGAGACTTGCTTAGGGGTTAGCTCCCCCTAATGTATTGTCTCACCTATGGAGATTGAAGTTGAACCGGCAGTATGGCTGTAAAAGAATACAGCAGTATGGCTGACTAACCACTAGTGGAAAAAACGTCAATGGCTGCGGTTTTTTGACCGTTATTGGCTGCGGTTTTACCTCGCAGCCCTTGTTATAGCAGCAAATGAGATTTTATTATTGGCTGCGGACATTACAACCGCAGCCTTTAGTCATTTTTCAAAATAAAAAAAAAACATTTGCTGCGAACATTTACAACCGCAGCCCTTTAGTCATTTTTCAAAATAAAAAAAAATTCCAGATCTGAAAAGAACAAGAACAAAGAACAACCCAGAAGAGGAAGAAAATGGACAAAATACAATGAACGAAATGCAGATCTAATAAAACGAAATAATCAAAAACGAAATGCAGATCTAATAAAACGAAATAATCAAAATACAATGAACGAAATGCAGATCTAATAAAATGGACAAAATACAATGAACAAAATGCAGATCTGAAATTACAAACTAATTACAATGAACGAAATAAAATCTAATAAAACGAAATCTTATTATTAATAAAACGAAAATGGACAAAATACAATGAACCAAAAACGAAATAATCAAAACAAAATCAAAGAGGAAGAAAATGGACAAAATACAATGAACCAAAAACGAAATAACCAAAAACGAAAATGGATAAAATACAATGAACCAGATCTGGACAAGGAACGCCATTGATGATGTTCTGGAATCTTCGAGACTCGAGGGCGACTCCAGTGCCGAAGAATCAGCAAGGAGTAGGGCTTGTGAGTGGGTTTTCTAAGAATCTGATGAAGTTGTTTTTGGGTGGCAAGGAGGATGAGCTTAATCCTGAAGCTTTAATGGAGGCTGCCATTTCTGGGGAAGGAGGATGAGCTTTAATGGAGTGAGTGGGTTTTTGTATCATTAAGTTGGGAATTAAGTGAGAGAGGAAGAAGAGGGTATGAGAGAGGAAGAAGAAAAGGGAGGCGGTACTAGAAGAGGCGGGTTTTCGTATCATTTCTAGGTTTTCTGGGGAAGGAGGATGAGCTTTGGGTGGGTTTTCGTATCAGAGAGAGGAATAGAAGAGGCGGTGTATAGATTAGGGTTATTGTGAGAGAGGAAGAGGTGTGCAATTTATATATACTAGGGTTTATTGTTATTGGCTGCGGGCAATTAAAGAAACCGCAGCCTTTGCTAGTCGAAATTAATTTTTTTTCTATTATTGGCTGCGGTTTTACTGAAAACCGCAGCCTATGTGCTTTTTTTTTCGCCTTATTTTTCAACTATTATACGCTGCGTATATTAGGAACCGCAGCTAATATTTAGCAGCCAATAGCTTTTTTTCCACTAGTGAACAGTTACTTGAAATCGATTTAAATTTGTTATATTTAATTAAATGATATGCGACTTCTTGCTGACGTGTACTTTTGATCTTAACGATCCTGCGATGATGTCGTTTCCTTTCTGGGCAATGACTAGCAGTAAGTTAAATTGCAGGTATGGGGGAGTGAGGATTGTCCCTGGAGAAATAAAGTATTAGATTACAGAAGTCTTGATATGAACTTTAATTTACGTATTATGAATATTTGGTATTATGAGGCGATTACGTTCTCAAGTTGTAATAAGTAGACTTATCTTTACAATCTTATCCGCTGCTAAGTTTTCCTTTACGGCTATTAGATTATAATTACTCTAATAGAACTCGATCCGCAAGCTTTGTTTCGTTTTAAAAATTCGTTTTAAACTATCTTTCTAACGTCCTGTTTGACTCAGACTATATTTAGTTTCTTCAACAAGTCGTTTTCTCTTTAAAATGATCCGAGTTTTCCAGGATGTTACAATTGTAGTATAAATAGGGCTTGATGATGAGTGGAAAGTTACACCTTTTTCTTAATTCTTCCTCTTTTATTCTCATTTTCTTTTGTTCTTTTCAAGAGAGTAATTAACTCTTGTTTAGAGCTTCCAAATCTTATAGTTTTCAAACACATTGTTGTTAAGTGGTATACTTTAAGTACTAAGAGTATATTGTGTTGTTTTTATATCTTTGTGGATTTCCAAGCTTAAAACCCAAGTACCTTTGTGGGGGGGAAATATCACAAAAGGAAGCGATCACACGCCTACAACAAGTTTCAAGTTTCCGGGTAACGGTTGTCGTTACAAAGCAATCTTCAAGTTATTTAGTATTGTTATTTGTAATTTTATTTATCATCAACAAAGGGATAAACACAAATTCCCATTTGTAATTTGTATTTGCATTATTTAGTCTTAATAATCTTTTGTGATATTATCTTCGGGATGGCAAGTATCAAAGATTTTACATCTAACTTTGCTAAGTTGGAAAAGTTTGTCGGTGTCGATTTTCGACGTTAGCAAAAGAAGATGATGTTCCTCCTAACAACTTTGAGCATGATTTACGTGATAAGTTCACCCAAACCGGAGGAGTCGGAATATGAAACTCTTTAGCAAACAAGGAGGAGACGTAAGTGGGAAAATGATAATTTCATTTGTCGGGGTCATATCCTCAATGGAATGCAATATTCTCTCTTTGACATTTACCAATACCATGAGTCCGCTAAGGAGTTATGGGATGCTTTGGAGAACAAATATATGGCGGAGGATACAAGTTCCAAAAAGTTTCTTGTAATTTTAATTGTTATAAGATGGTAGAAAATCGCCCTATAATTAATTAATTTCATGAGTTGCAAAGAATGCATGCTATTTTAAAATTACATAAAATTGAGATAGATGAAGTTTCTCTTATGTCAAGCATTATAGACAAGTTGCCTCCCTCTTGGAGGGATGTTAGACATGCTTTAAATCATGAAAGAGAGGAGATTACACTCTCTGATCTTGGACAACATATTATTGTTGAGTCTAGCATTAGGATTCAAGAGAATTAAATGGATGAATATCCTAATGTTACAACCATCAACATGGTTACGAAAGAGAGACCATCCCATTCCGGTGAGAAAAGGAAGAAGGTTGATACTTCAAAGGGGAAGGCCGTTATATCAAATACCGAAAAGGTATGTTGGGAATGTGGTAAGCCCGGACACCAAACGAAAAATTGCTTTGTTTTCAAGAACAAGCAAAAGAAGGCAAAGGGGAATGGTCAAGCTTCTACAAGTAAAGACCCTTCCAATCAAGGATGATTCTTTGTCTTCGTGGGTTGATTCCGGGGCTTTGAGACATGTATGCAATTCTACAAGATGGTTCAAAACCTTTCACAAGGTGGTTGATGGGGAGCATCTCCTTATGGGAAACAACGAACCTATCATGGTCCAAGGCAAAGGACAAATAGAGCTATTGTTTACTTCGGGGAATCTCTTAGTTTTAAAGGGATGTTTATTATGCACTCAAAATTAGTAGAAATCTTGTCTCGGGTCCAATTTTGAATCAATTGGGCAACAAATTAGTATTTGAAGCCGATAGGTGTATTATCTCTAAAAATAACTTGTTTGTAGGACGTGCTTTCTTATGTAATAGTTTGTTTAAGTTATCTTTGGATTTAAATAAGAACTTTATATGTAATGTTTCAAACCTGAATGATAAGGATGATTTACATTACTTGTGGCATGTTAGATTAGGACATATGAATTTTGATAAAGTTTCTTTTATGTCTAAGCATGATTTAATTCCTATGTGTGTTAAATTGTCCAAAATTTGCAAAACGTGCATGTTAAATAAGATCACAAGAACACCATTTAAAAGTGTTGAACGAAAATACGAAATTTTGGAATTAATCTATAGTGATCTTTGTCACTTTCATTGTACACCATCATTGGGAAATAAGAAATATGTCATAACCTTTATTGATGATTTTTCCAAGGTTTGTTATGTATATCTTTTACATACAAAAGTTGAGGCTCTTGATTATTTTAAGATTTACAAAAATAAAGTAGAAATACAAATTGGTAGTAAACTTAAAAGGTTAAGAACCGATAAAGGAGGTAAATATTATGATCCAAACTATTTTAATTCAATGGGCATTATACATGAAACAACCGCCTGATACGCACCACAATCGAATGGTGTGGCGGAGAGGAAAAACCGTGCTCTACAAGAGATGGTTAAGTTCATGCTATCCTACTCGGGCTTGAGTGATGGATTTTGGGGTGAAGCAATGTTGACGGCTTGTCACATTCATAACCGAGTTCAAATAAGAACAAATAAGGAAACTCATTATGAGATTTTGTACAAAAAGAAACCAAACTTAAGCTATCTTAAGATTTGGAGTTGTAGGACCGTTGTAAGAATGTCTGGTAACAAAAGAAAGAAACTCGTTGAACGAGGGATTAAATGCATTTTTATAGGTTATGCTATTCATAGCAAAACTCATAGGTTCTATGTTATAGAACAAAATGACTATATGTCGATTCATTCGATCATAGAGTCAAGAGATGCAATTTTTGATGAAAATAAATTTGCATCATTGAGTAGACAAAGAAATCTACAAGTTTGTACCAATGAAAATGTTGATGATAATCAACAAGGTGCATCTCTAGGCGTTGACGAAAATCAACAACTTGATGAACAAGGATTTGTTGATCCTATCCCCAAACGGAGTAAGAGACAACAAAAAGTGAAAAGCTTTGGACCAGACTTCCAAGTATACTTGGTTGAAGGTAAAAGAAGTGAAGTATCTTCTAGTGTTCCATATTTATATAATGTGGAAGGTGATTCATTGACTTATAGCGATGCTATGGCATCACATGATATCAAATGATTTTGATACATTCACTCTTATTTATAGAGTTGAAGTGTCATATGGATTCATCTAAAACTATACATCAATTTTGATTTTGATACATTCACTCCATGAAACATAGCTTAGTTTCACAAACAAACATTTTGTTTCAATGTTGCTCGAACAAGCACTATACGTGCTCGAACAAGCATGACCCAAAACAACTTCCAGAAACTTTCTGACTCGAAAATTCCTAAGTGCTCGAACGAGCACCCAAAGTTCTCGAACGAGAAAATGGTCAGACTATAAGACAGAAGCTTAGAAACCAAACTGTCCAAGCACGGTGGAAGTGCTCGAACGAGCAAGCAAGTGCTCGAACGAGCACAATGGTCGAGCAACAGTGTTTTTGTTCCGCTGTTACTTTTTTGCTTAGTCCATGCTTTGTACATGCCTTTAAGCCTTTGGAAAAAGTCCTACATGCTCTAAATCTCAACAATTCTTCTCCATTTAGAGCCTTTAGGACTTTCTATCTCTTTCTCAAAAACTGATTTCAAAATCACGTTCTATGCATCATTGCTAATGTCCCTGTGGATTGTATTAACACCTAGTACAACACACTTGACAAACGATCGTGATATAATGATATCCCTGTGGATTTGAATCATATAACACATTTGAACATTTGAAGATGAAGTACACATAGAACAAATAACACATTGTCATTTCTTTGACACATTGCAATGGCCGTGTCCATATCTATTCATAAGTTTATCATAGTCTATACGTTAATCTTGGCTACTTGAAGCGGCCAGAACTTCAAACTTACCTAGGTAGGTTCTCACTACGCATAAAATATCCCCGTGAATGGATATTCACCTAGAGGTCTTCAACTCTTGGCTTTGAGAACTTTAAATGACGACTACCTCGCTATTGCACCACATTAAATCTTGTTGCTTACAAAATCCAAAAAGAATTACACCACATTGAATTTAGACACAACGTTAGTCGTGCGTGAATTGGGCTTTCTGATTGAATTTTAGTAACGTAATCTGATTGCAATTGACGCATGTTCAATTGAATCCCTACGCATGGCTTAAATGAAAAAATTATCCAAATAGAACTTAGTCTTCACATAATCAAGAGTTATGACCCCATTAACGATAAAACCTTGCACTAGGTTGTGCCTAAGAGCAATATGACGAGATTTACCATTATACACTTGACTATCAGCCTTCGCCAATGCCGTCCTGCAATCCGTATGAATTGCCACTGGTAATATAGGCATTGGTAATATTGGTATCTGAAACATGAGATCTCTTAACCATTTCGCTTCCTTCCCTGCAGATGCTAGCGATATAAACTCGAAAGCCATAATGGAATCAGCAATGCACGTTTGTTTCTTAGAAGACCAAGATATGTCTCCTCCCCCATAAACAAACACTCAACCAGTTGTAGAAGAATTATCCTCTTCACTTGTGATTCAAGTTGCATCAGAATACCCTTCCAAACTTGGAGGTTCTCCACTATAAGCGATACCATGTTCCATAGTATCCTTCAAGTATTTTAATACTCTCTTAATCGCTTTCCAATGATACGGACCTTGATTACTAGTAAACCTACTCAACTTTGCTACCGCAAAGGCAATATCCGGTCTCGTACAAGTCATCGCATACATTAGCGATCCAATAACTTTAGAATACGCTAATTGCGCAACTGGTTCGTTTTCATGTCTACGAAGTTTGACATGTTGATCCATAGGGGTTGACATTGGAGTTTCATCAAACATATTGAATTTCTTAATTACTTTCTTAATGTAATGAGATTATCTTAACTTAATTCTATTGCCGTCTGTTATGATCTTTATCCCTAAGATCACATCGACCTCCCCCATGTCCTTCATTTGGAATGAACTTGACAAAAACCCTTTTGTCTCTTGAACCCGTACCAAATCAGTACCAAATATGAGCATATCATCAATGTAGAGACATATAATGCCTCTGTTGCCTTGCCCATTAAACTTGCTATAAATGCACTTATCGTCTTGATTCAATTTGAATCCAAAGGACAAAACATTTCATCAAATTTTTTGATGTCATTGCTTCGGTGCTTGTTTTAATTAGTATAGCGATTTTACAAGTTTACACACCATATTTTCATATCCTTTCAAAACAACCCCTTCGGGTTAATACATTAATATTTAAACATTATGGAATTTATTTACCATAATCTTCATTTTATACTTAAGGTATAGATTACATTATCATACCATTGGATAATTACATGTCTTAAAGGACATAACTTTATAAGTAGAAACTTATAATGCCTTTTTAGCTACTAGTTGTGGGGTTGCGTGCTACGCATGCGGTCTCCCAAGTTACACTATCGAATTTCATAATGTTGTTTTATGCACTTCTGTTATTAATAATACGAATTGAAATATTAGAATGTCAATATGTTGCAAAAGTAAGAATGATATAAGGGCTGAAGATGTGTAGATAGTAGTAGACAACAACATTAAGGTAAATCATGAACAACCTTACTCGTGACTATAAGGGAACTCAACCCGAGAAAACCAAAAAGAATGAAACAATTGTACAAATAACGATGCAATTCACACTAATGTTTCATAAAATATTTCTACTTTACGACCCATTTGGTTTACGTTACTAACTTGTGGTAACGGGAATGATTTGTAATGTAAATTTTCATGATATGTATCTGTCATTCACATATTAATGAAAATTTGATCATTAAAAAGTTTTCATACCGCCGAATACCTAATTTTCAAATGATAATGTATTAGAATGAATTTTCGGAAGAAAATGAGATTCGTTAAGGAAAATTAGCATGATTTAAACTTGTCAAGATGTATTCTTACCAAAATTACACTAACTTTTCACTAACATTCCCACCATTTAATAGGGATTACCAAATAGGCTGTGTAAGAGGTATATACATGTATATATGATTAACACTTAAGTTAAAATAAAACATAGGAAAATTAATACTTTCGCTAGTTGGATTACGAAACATTCAAGTTCCTAAGTTCCATTATTTTTTGCTTGCATAGGTACCAGTTATATCAGTATACATAGACGATAAAGTCAATAAAGTCATATCCAGAATACATAGACACTGGAACAAACAAGTATACACCGAAAGATACTGATAATTTGGATGCAGAAACATTGAAAACACCAAGAATCTTTCCAGATGGTAAGACAAATGGTTACTCGATAAAAGCTGAAAATGGGATAGAAAGCAAGTATTTAATCAGAGCAAAGGTTTTTGTATTGTAGCTATGATAACCTTAATGTACTTCCAAACTTTCATTTGTACATTGGAGTCAACTTTTGGGATACTGTGAGTAATAGTTACGTGGTCAAGGAAATCATATACAAGTTTCAGATCTCATTCATGTCATCATGTGTGTCTAGTAAACATAGGTCATGGAACCCCAATCATATCCGTATGGTTTTGAGGCCTGTCAGCAGTTTACTATACAAATCCGGCTCTGGTTCACTTGCAACTGTTCGACGCTATGATACAGGACAAAAGTTATCATATGTCTTCTACCACAGCCCACAGGTGAATCACCTGCTCTTTTACCTTTTCAACCACCAAAAGTGTGGGTAACTGATCAGATCCTCAAGCGGGAACCAGCAGGAATGCAGTCACCTTCAATTGCTAAATGTATCTTAGTCCACAAACTAGTCACATATGCTCTGTTCTTTACAAAGGCAGCACTGGCGCCAGCCCAATAACAACAGTCCCATTGAGAAATTAGTAAACTAATTACGACCCACAATACCTAATGACCATCAACAGTTCAGAGCGCATATAGCACAACAAAGAGTGTCCCCAGCTTATTCTAAATCTTAGCTGCCGTTTCAAAGACCCATGGAATCCTGACATTTACACCAAGACAGAGCAGCAACTTGGACCCAACAAGCTTGAACAGAGTACAGACAGGAACACCACAAGCATCAATCCGGTTGCACAAAGTAACTAAAATGAGTTCACGTTCAGCACTCACAGTCTGCACATAATCAGCAAACAACAGTCCCATTGAGTTATTACAAAAAGTAACGAATTGCAACCCATTAATTGCACTATGTTTCGCCTGTTCGTAAGAAACATTGAGTGAATTTCCCATTCCACTATCTTCAAACCTTAATCCAATTGATTGCGTATATTCGACCTCTCAAACCCTGCCTAAGTGAGAATCACTTAGTGACATTTGGGGTAATGTAATGTTATGTATTGTAAAGATAACACGAACATAGTCGACAACACGAAAGCACAATGCCTTCAGGCACCTCGACTCCAAAGAGATTCTTATCATGCTTATTGTGATTTACGCAAATATTTCTCAAAATATAATACCAAATTCAATTGAATAGGAAGGAACAAATTCATCTAACTTATGATCATGATCTTTGTCTCTCCAATCACAATAATCTATGATCATGAATCATGTTCCCCTCAACAAATCATCAAATTACTCCCAAAGTGATAAATTTAGGTCCCATGCATAAATATAATTCAACCATTTTGTGGGGTTTTCAAAGCTGTAAACAGACAAGATCATAATAAACATAAGGATCTTTTGTGAATTACAGCCTCAAAGTTTTCTCGTTTTATGAATTACAGCCGCAAAGTTTTTTTTTTTTGAATTACAGCCACAAACTTTTTAAATTGACCACCATTACGGCCAAGTTACCGGATGAGACCGTTGACCAGCCTTTTTACCGTTGACTTTCACTTCTTCCCTTCTCCTAACCAAGGCTGGTTACCATTTAACCCACCCCAGTAACTACCCAACCAACTCCTTTTAAAAATCCCCCTTCTTCTTCTTCCTTGCCCTAGTTCCTTTCCCTCCCTCCTGAAGCACCTCTATTGATTTCGAGCTCCATTGCTGAAGAAGGTAAAAAACCTCCCTTTTCTTTGTTCAGTTCATTATTCTTCTTTGTTTGGTAAGTTCAAAACCCTAATTTTACAATTCGAACCCTAAAATAAATTCGAACCTTAATTTTTTTTATTACAGATGCCTTTCAATTTCCTCAGCAATGATAAACGAAAGGAATGCTACTGTGGGTATGACGTTACTGTTCAACGTGGATGGACTACAAAAAATCCAGGTCGAAGGTTTGTTGCTTGCCTTGACTATGATGTACACAATAATTCTAGAGGTTGCAATTTCTTCCAGTGGGTGGACAATGAACAAACTGATTGGCAGAAAGATGTAATCTTGAAGTTAATGGAAGAAAGGACCAAGCTGCAAAGGGATGTTGAATTTTTTCAAAGGAAATTACAACTCGCTAACAAGAAGATTCAAAAGACAACAACTGATAGAATTATGATGAAGATGCTTTACCCACAAAGGGTTTGGAGATGTGGATTGATAATGAATTGTCTAGTTGTAGTTCTTGCTGTGATTTTGATTCTTAGTTACCTTGTGTAGGAATAATCGAATATGGCTAATTTATGGTGTTTTGTAATTCAAACCAAAGTTGTTAAAATCAGTAGAATCGAATTGTCTACTTAGAATCATTTAGAGAGGTAGAATCGAATCAGTAGAATCGAATCGTAGAATCGTACGATTCTACAAATAAACTTAAAAGTATCACAAATATCTAGTTTCTTATCATTTTTATCCGATTCAAAAGTATAAATTTATGAATTAAAGTTTCTTTGACTTTATTTATAAGAATATAACAAAAACTTTTCAATAATTAGTTAAAACTTTCATATCGATTAAGAAATTTATTTTTTAAAAGTTTTCATGATGGACAATTTGAAATTTATGTGTATATGTGAAAGAGAATAGTAAATATGGTACATAAGAAAAATAAAAGATAATTTATACTATATGAGTAGAATCGAATCGTTAAATCGTAGAATCGTAGAATCGTGTTATGATTCTACCTCTAAAAATTTTATTCCAACTAGAATCGTAAGATTCTATAACTTTAAGATTCTACCTGCGGTTCAAATTGCTCGCTTGTTTTTAGATCGTAAAATCGTAGAATCGTAGATTAGAATCGCGATTTTAACAACCATGATTCAAACTTTTCTAATTGGAATGCAAATCTTAGAATGATTCTTCCATAATCATACTTGTCCCTTATATTCAACTGTAATAATGACTAAGCATACCTGTTTATTCAACAGTTGCTCAAAAATTACATCCATTGTTCATTAAAAATTACAACTACAAACCAGCTTTTTAATGTTCATACAACAAAACAATACATAATCCTACTTTAACATTCTTCCAAATTAGAGTCTAAACACAAACAGGAGCAGGGCTGTCTGGATACTCAGCATCATTCACAACTGTTGATGCTTGAGACAAGTTTGCTGCTGATGCTTGTGAAAGATTGATGCTTCCCTGCACAAAGACATAAGTATGTTAGAAATTGAAAACCCAATTACTTATATGTCACAATTCATATTCATAAAGCAACTTTACCTGTGTAGAAGTTTGAGACTTAAGCCTTTTAGCCCTATATAATTCAACGAAAGGGTCCTCTTGCAATTGCCTCCCCCCTTTTCCCTTGGATTCAGGGACTTGTTGAGGCTGATTTGATGTGCATTTTCTCTTATTGTGACCCATTTGTTTACACACAGAGCATCTACTCTTTTTTCCAACCTCCCTCCCTACCTTTTCACCCCCAATTCTCTACTTCTTTTTTGATCTCTTTTCATTTGGCTCAAGTCTTCTTTTTTTCTTTGAGGGTCTGCCAGGTAGCCTCTTAAATGGTGGTGGATCAGGCTGTGTGTGTTGTGTTGTCTCCCAATCAGATGGTCCAGGCATGGGCTTAATAATAGGGGAATAAGCCTTTGCATATGAAGCTCTGCTGTAATAATCATGAACAAACTCCTCAGGATTACCCCTACTCTCCATTATTGTTGCATAGGCATGATGACAGGGAAGTCCAGTTAATTGCCACCTGTAACAGGTGCAAGTCCTCTCAGCGAAGTCAACTAGGCATGTATGATCTTTGTAGTCCACCTCAAAAAGGGTGCTACTAGCAACCCTTACTACACAGCCTTTGTAAGCCTCTTTTGCCCAATCAAACTGCTTCTTCACATAGGGCAACAGTCCACCCTGCATTGCCAAAACACCTTCCCTCTTGCTGTGATGCCTCTGCATAATATATCTTCTCATCCATTCCATGTGTGTGAGGATTGGCTTATCCCTTGCAGGCTTCATAACAGCATTAAATGACTCACACATGTTGTTTAGCAGCATGTTTGATTTGCAATTAGTGTCAAAAGCATGTCTGCTCCATGCACTGGGAGGTATGGATGCCATGTAGTCATGTGCTTCATTATTTAATGCCTTTAACTCATTCATTTTTTCTTTGAATATATTCTAAATATTTCATACAGATGTAGGTATTAGAAATGTAGCATTTACTTAAAGCAAACAAATTGAGATTGAGAAAAAATTCACCTGTGTTGTTGCCTTTGCTGCAGCCCATAAAACAAACTTGTAAGCCTCTCCGTTCCATCTCTGCTTGAAATTGCTCCAAAGATGTCTCCAACAATACCTTGATGAAGCTTCTGGTACAATGTCCTCCAAAGCCTTGATGAGACCCTTTTGTCGTCTGACATGAATGTGTACCCATTTCCTGTGTTGGATCCCAAAGCATCCTTCCAATGTGTCAAGAACCAGGCCCAACTTTGATACTCCTCAACATCAACTATAGCCCATGCTAGTGGGTATATATTGTTATTTCCATCCTTACCCACAGCTGTTAGACATATGCCAGGGTGAGCACCAGTCAAATGACAACCATCTAGCCCTACAATTGGTCTACAACCAGCTAAGAATCCATCCAACACAGGCTTCAAACACATAAAAAACTTCTGAAACACAGGTCTCTCAAGCCCTGTCATTACACTAACTAAGGCTGTGCTACCTGAATTATATTTCAGAACAGTTGTTGCATAATCATGGACCTTCTTGTACTGCTCTGCACCATCACCATATAGCATAATCTTGGCTCTAGCCCTTGCATACCAGCATTTGGTGTAACTAACCACAATGCCATAATCTTCCTTAACTTTACTTTGAAGGCCCTTCACTAGATCCCACTCTGGGTACCTTCTCCATACTTCAAGATACCTAATTGCTAAAAATTTGCTAGTGACCTTCCTAGTTTGGTCCTTACTCCACCATTGATGATCCAGCCTACAAGTCTTAATTTGCATTGTCTCTTCTTGTTTTAATTTGCTAGCATGAATAAAAAAACTACAGTTTCTCTTGTCACATGTACACTTAGTTCTCACAGAACGCTTCTTATTCCATGGACATTTCTCACATCTATCAACACAAATTGCATCAAATCTGTTTTTTTGTTATGAAGAGAAAAGAAATCATATTTGTTTTCTACAGCATGCTGCTGAACTGTTGTCCTAAGAACCTCAACATTGGGAAAAAGCAAACCAACTTTCAAATTGATTTTCCTTCCAAAATCAGTGTCACGGTTAAAGACTGGATACCCTCTTCCTCCTTCCACTAAATCCTCTGACAATAACTCCTCTGAAGCATAATCTTGCTCCTCATCATCAGAAACACTCTTACCCTTCTCCACTTTACCAAACCAACCCTTTGCTGCAGCCTTGTTTATGTCATCTATAATAGTTTCTCCAACCTTTTCAGAGAACAAATCTGGATCTTCCCTATCATCAAAATCATCATCTTCAAGATCTATGTCAGAATCATCACTTGAATCATCCTCAAAGACTAACTTTCTAGCTTTGGGCTTTGCCTTGGGTTTGGGCTTTGCCTTGATCTTTTGCTTACCCTTGGATTTCTTGGGTTACTAACAGGTTTTTTAATTGGTGATTTAGGTGGTGGAGGTGCTGGATCTACAATTGGTTCTTCTGGATCTACAGGTGGTTGACTAAAGGGTTTTTTGACTCTTGGAATAACACTTTTCCTTGCAACATGTTTGACTCTTGGAGTAGATTTGGCTTGTCTTTGTGGAGGGGGTGAAGGTGTGGATAGAGGTATTCCAGATTTGTTTTTCTAATGGGGAGCTTTGACCTATAGGTGGAAGGTGGGGGATTTGGTTTTGATTTAGGTTTACTTGAAGGTGGTGGTTGAGAGACAGCAAGTGGAGGAATGTTTAATACCTCCAAGACCTCAATATCAGGAATTGGGTTATTACTAGAGGATGGGAACAAATTTCTTGGGCTTCTCCTAGTAAGATTCTCTTTTTTGGTGGTCCCCTTAGGTGGGTTCCCTTCATCCATCACCAAGTACAAAGTAATAAATCATGTATTAGCATCTAAAGTACCCAAACAACAAAGAGCCTCAGTGTCATCTATTATAAGTCTAATTCCCTCCTTCATGCTTTTACCCTCCTCTTTGTAATACAGTTTAAAAGGCGTTTGTAAACTCAGTCTTCTTCTCACAATCCTATAGACAAACTCAAAGCAATAATCAACTATAGGTACAACCATCCCAGTTTTAACAGAACCACCAAGATAATAAACAACATCATCTTGTATATAAAAATTACCCCATGATATACCATTAATTGTACAAACTCATTTGAGATTGTCATCTGTAAAATTATAATCAGAGAGAATTTCAATAAACATACAACATTACAGAGCAAAAAACATAATTAAACCCTAAAAATCTATCAAAATCACAGAAGAATTTTAAACGTCATTACAGAGCAAATACAAACCTTAATTGTCGAAATTGAACCCAAATCACAAAAAAGACGCATAATTTACTTACTAAAGCAAGAAGGAAGTGAGAAGAAGTTACCTTTAACCAAGCTCACTGCGTATCAATGGCGGATTCCAATGGAAGAAGGTTGGTTCTAAAAAGGGAAAGTAAATGGCGATGATGACAGTGATAGTAATTTAAAGAGGATAAATTTAATGCAATTACAGTAAGAAATTCAATGTGGAGTTTCAAATGCTGGTGGGTTATGGGGGTTTTACTTTGCTTGGGTTAAATGGTAACCAGCCTTGGTTAGGAGAAGGGAAGAAGTGAAAGTCAACGGTAAAAAGGCTGGTCAACGGTCTCATCCGGTAACTTGGCCGTAATGGTGGTCAATTTAAAAAGTTCGTGGTTGTAATTCATAAAAAAAAAACTTTGCGGCTGTAATTCATAAAACGAGAAAACATTGAGGCTGTAATTCACAAAAGATCCTAAACATAATACATGAATTTATGATTTCATATAAGAAATCAATAAATTAAAAATTCCCCATAAATAATGCTCTAAAATCTAAAGCATAATCACACAGTATTAATCAGACAAAACGAAAAAAAATCAATAAATTGAAAATTCCCCAAAAGAATAGACAATTAAATGAATAATTCTAAACAGCAAAATAATTTGCTAAATGAAAACCGAATGAATTGATTCTTAAACCCAAACCAAATTATTATATCTTATTATTAATTTCAACATGGTATCCGAGCCGATGGTTCGATCAAAAAAAAATTAAAAATAGTAGGTCCGAAAAGAATGGCGTTCCTACCCTAATTGATTTCTCCCACATGCGAACTTGACGGGAGTTCGCATGTGATGGGGGTGTTGGGATGAGTTATCCCACATCGACAAATTGAAAATGGTGTGCACACTTTATAAGCAATTGGAGACCTTCTTCCCATTGCTATATGGTTTTGGAATGTTATATATCTCATTGGCTTATGAAGTGTGTGCACCTTGTGTCTCCCCGTAAATGTGCTGGCATTGATAATAAGTCCAGCCTAATTTAACATGATGAAATTAATAACAAGACATAATAATTTGGTTTGGGTTTAAGAATCAATTCATTCGGTTTTCATTCTTATTCATCCATTAAATAGAGCAAATGCCCCCTATAATACAAAGGATATGCCATTAAATAAGGAAACTAAATATAACAAATATCTTAATTTCCTAAATACTTTAAATATTATTCTAGAATAAAATAAAAGATATTGTACTAAATATTCTCTAAATATTGTTTATATTCTACTAATTATTCTCTAAATATTGTGTATTATTTCCAACACTGCCCCTCAAGTTTGGTCTTGGGATCACCGAGACGGAACTTGCCAATAATATTCTTCAATGCTTTTGAGCCAATTGCCTTGATCAGAAAATCCGCTAATTGATCTTTTGATTTTACATAGAAGATTTTGATAATTTTTCGGGCAAAGTTGTCATAATTGATTTTCAAATTTTTGAGTTTGGGTAAGAAAATGGGTAAAAAGTTTAAATGGGTTGAATGAAGAAAATTAGTGTTGCAAAAAAGCGAAAGAATTGAATGGGAAAACGTGACTTTGGGTAGGGTGTTTGTGGGTTTTTTTAGTTTTGATTTTTGGCAATTGTTATTGTGATGTTTAGGACATAGAAATTTTGATTTTTTGGTATGATGTTGATCTCCATTTTTTGGATTTGGAGTCGAATCTTGCATTTTTTTGTTGATTTCTAGACTTAGGGGGTTTGGATTTAGAATGTTTTTTTGTTGGTTTTCTTGGTGAAGAATTGCGAAATTAGTCTTGCCACCATTCCGGTGATCCACCGGAGCTTTGGAAGCAACTTTTTCGTTCTTGAACTCATCACTTTGCCGGAGTGATGAATTTTCAGATTTGGCCGGCTTTCTTCCCCTTTTTCGCTCTCGCTTTCGTCAGTAATGGGCCCAAGAAGGGTGGAAATCCATGTCCACAATTCATGGGCACTAGAAGTATAATAAATAGCAGCATCGGATATGGTGGTGTCAAGGGTGTAAAGTATCCATAACATCACTTGTGCATCATCTAGTTTCCATTGAGGACCTTGATTTTCTGGAGAGGCGGCAATGATATGATTGAGCAGCCACCGATCATCAATTTCAGTTTGAATTTCTTTGCACCACTTGGTGTAATTTTTGAAATTTAATTTTTTAGAAATTTCTGGGTAAGTATGGATCTTTGGGTTATATGTTTGGGTTCTTTGGAGCATTCGTTCCAAAAACATCATTTTTTCGGGCTTGAAAGTTTTTTTTGGTTTGGTTTAGTTTTGGTTTCAATTTTTTCTGGTTAGTGATGAATGTCGTGGCCGATCATCGATCCCCGGAAAACACCATCAGCCCTGATACCATGATGAAATTAATAACAAGATATAATAATTTGGTTTGGTTTAAGAATCAATTCATTCGGTTTTCATTCTTATTCATCCATTAAAAAGAGAAAATGCCCCCTATAAATACAAAGGATATGCCATGAAATAAGGAAACTAAATACAACAAATATCTTAATTTCCTAAATACTTTAAATATTATTCTAGTTAAAAATAAAAGATATTCTACTAATTATTCTCCAAATATTGTTTATATTTTACTAATTATTCTCTAAATATTGTGTATTATTTCCAACAGAAGAAACCCGAAACTAAATTTTTAGTTTAAATAATGAAGATAGGAGTGGTTGTTTTTGTCTTCTGTTCTTGATGGTGTTTTTATAGACATAAGTTTGTGTAGGCATTGAGTTTTGTTGCCTCAAGGTTGCATAGTTTTTGATGGGTGAAATATCTTGGGGTTCCATTGCGGCTGCTAAAACTGGTTCAGTAGAGTTGCTATTGATCTATCTGTGAACATCAAACGTCTGATATGTGTGTGTTGGTGTAGTTTTCTTACCTCCTGCTCCACTGACTAAGATAATGCCTGCTGTGATTTTATTATTGTTGCCCTACTGCTACACTATCATGGGTACAATCAATTGGTAAAAGATAGAACTTGATAGGAAATTAACTGATGACGTTGGTCTGATTACCTCTCCAAAAAGCAAGAACAACTTCTTCACGACCGTGAGCCCTTTTAAAGTTATCCCTCCCTCTTGGATTGAAGTGTTACAATGGTGCATTGCATTCAAAAACCGAGCATGATTTTGCATAAAAGAAATAAGAGAGCAGCTAAAATCATCATTTTTATGATTTGAGAGTAATGTATTTAAAACGTTAACCGCAAAATGAGTGGAGTTGAAGAAGAAATCCTTTACATTCTGAGTAGGGCTGAACATAGTTTGGTCTAAACCGTAAACCAAACCGGACCAAACCGCAATTTAAGTATTTGGTCTGGTCTACGGTCTAAATGGTCTGGTCTGGTTTTTTTTTTTTTTATATAAAAATTACGGTTTCCGGTCTGGTCTAGGTTTTTTAATTTTCAGACCAGACCGGACTGGAAAACCGTATTAAAATTCTGGTCTGGTGAAAACCGAAAACCGTATTTATTAAGATGGCTAGGTATATTATTAGGACTTAACTTTAAAGAATTTTAATTTAATTTGGCCCAAGCCCAACTCCCAAGTACTAGTATATAAATTATAAACTAAAAAACCCTAGTTCCCCATTTTCACTTTCACCATTTCACTGAGAATTCAAAACGACGCACCACCATTGTCCATTATACTCCTGAGTTCCTGACTCCATACTCTTGACTCCATACTCAGACCATCATCAATCATCATTCACGACTCACCAGGTAGTCTTTCTTCAACTCTTTCTTAGCTTTTCATTCATGAATCTTCTCCTTCTGCAACTCTTTCTTAGTTTTTCATCATGAATCTTCTCCATTCTTTATTAGGTAGTCTACTTCAGTTCTTCCACCGTGATCAATCCGTAAGTTCGTCAGTCTTCTTCGATTTTTCAACACGGAATCAAGTGTAGAATCTCGTAATGTAAGTATTTTGGTATTATTTTTTGATTTTTTGTATTTCGAATATTTATGACTTGATTTTTTTGATTTTTCTGTTTTATTTCAGTTTTTTAGTTGATATTATTTGATATTTTTTAGTGGATTATATGTGATTCCATATTCTTTAGTTGATTTTTTGTATGCTTGTGCCGTTAGATTACCACTATTAGATTACCATATTTTTTAGTTGATTTTTTGTACGGTTGACTGGTTGTGCTTATGCCATTAGCTTTTTTTAATTTTTCTATTTTATTTCAACACGGAGCTTATTTTTAATTAAATTACCATGTTTAGTAAACTAGATCCTAATTTAGCACTATAAATAAATAAATAAATAAATAAAATGAAGTGTTAATATCCTAATTTTCCACTTCTATAATATCTTGAATTCATGATTAGATTAGTATTATGTTTATTTAATAAAATCATATTTTTTTGATGTTTGTTTTTATTGTACAGAGCTATCGAAGATCAGTTTGGCTCCTTCAGTTATCGACGTTCCTTAATGCAATTGCTTATTCGTGGATGAAGTCTCTATTGCTGACTAGCCTACTACTATTAATATACTTTATGCTCTATATTATAATATTGGTGATGTACTTAATTATTGTAATGTTTTGAATTTAGTGATGTATATATTAATATTTACGTATGTATAAATGAATACACTATCTTATATTCAAAATTTAAAAATACATAAAAAAGAAAAAACCGTACACCAGACTAGACCAGACCGGTCTAGAACGGTCTGATCCGGTCCGGTCTGGTGTCTTGACTGGTCTGGTCTGGTCTAAAAAATTTCCAGACCGTAATTTCTAGTCTGGTCTGATTTTTCTCTCAAACCAGACCAGATCGGACCGTGTGCAGCCCTAATCCTGACAATCGAAATGCAATTTAAGAATTAATTAAAATCGAAAAAACCATTATAAAAGAACAAAGGTTTCTCTAATCCTAGTCGTTTTGTTTCTCCAACAGAAACTATAATGTGATTGTCTCTCTAATTGAAATTTTCCATATCCCTCTCAACCTCGACGTTTGGAAGATCAGGCATCATAAGAGCAAAAACATGCCAAAAAAATGCAAAAGGCAGAAACTCAAACATAAAGCTTATAATTTTTGAAAACTTCAGCTAAACATCAAACAAACAGACAACAATTTTCAACAAAGTACCATTAACTAAAGAACTCAAAACAACCTAAGAATTACTTACCTGCAGAATGAGTGGGAGCAAATTGAGCCAAGGAAAGCAAAGAATGAAAATATCTTTCAAAAATAACACCTTGGTAATTGTAATTATATTAGAGTGGTTTAAAACAATATCATTTGTTTATGATTATATTTTAAAACTCTCTTCCCAAAAAATTATATTTTAAATCTATGAAACTCAAAATAACACCTTTTAGAACCGGGTTTGTCAGAGCATGAACAAATATCACTTTTCAGATAAGGTTTTAAATTCGATTTTCACTTAACTTTTTCTTTTCCGCAACCTATCCAGTAAAAATAAAATAAACTATAACAAAATAAAAGCTTTCTACAGAAAACCCATGAATATAAATCAATGTGTTGCATCATCAGCTTGTTGGACCATCTTCAATGACACACAAAATTTTGTAAGAAAGGAATAACCAATAATTATATTGTGAAATTTTAAGAGGTTTACAAGGATCAATCATTTTCCTTAAAATGGTATTCCAACCTCTAGCTCATAGAACAAGTTATTAATTTAAAATAAAAAATTTTTGTTATAAGTATGATATGTTAGAAAACCTGATCCTTATCATGGAATATAATTGAAGAGGCTGTACAGCTGTGCTCGACATTCTTCAAAAAGCAGAAGCTCAAATACTCAGATGTACTCTTCTACAGATTCGAACCGCCCAGACCAGGGACACATTGAAGCTCAGATTCCTCTGCACAAAAAAAAAAAAGAAACAGATCAAAGAGTAAAGAAGTGAAGCAATATATTAGACCATCAAACAAGGAGGCCACAGCACCAAAAATAAATGAATTGACCATTGGTATTGTCATGGTAACATTTATTTATGTTATTTATTTAATCAGTTTATTATTTAATAACGCCACCTAGACACCTCCTTTTACCGTTGACTGAAGTTGATCTACAGTCAAAGTTGGTTTCATTCAGACTCTTCAATTATCTCACCTAACTCCTAAGTAACTACCCCTTCAACTACCACATAACTTCCCACTACCATCCACTCACTCCATCATGTCCCTTCCTATCAGAAATAACTTCCCTAAACAGATTAAGTAGAGGTTTTCTGGATCATTTTGGGGACCAAGCACACAATAATACACCGAAACTCTGTCAAAATCACCACTCTCCCTCACATACAGTTATCTCCCATTTCATCACCGTGAACCACCATCCTCTCTTCATTGTCACCGTAACTTTTTAGCAATCTCTTATTATCTACTCTTGATCATACTTCTCCGATCTGACTTGAGCGTCGGAGGGATTTTCCGAGAGATCACCCCCGGACAAGACTAACTTGTCTTGTGCAGGACAGCAGGTGAAGAGGCGAAACTATTCCACTACCGCATCCCGACGATTAAACTTCCACTACACTCTAGTCTCAGGTGTTTTCAAGGTCATCAATTGTCGATTCAAGTTTCTTCTCAGAAACAGGTATATATGGTATTTTGTATTTTATATAAACTTGCCCATATGTCATTTACCTTATTAATTTTAGTATTATCAAATTAATATCAAATTAATTATCCAACACAATTTACAGAAGCAATTCATAGCCTTTAGCAAGAAATCATCAAAAATATATTGTGGATCTAAGATTACATGATGTACGCATTATTAGTTTTATTGATTTTGCTTCCAATTAAAAAAAGGCATGAAGACCCATAATTCCTTAAAATCAGTAGCAAGTCTCGAAACAAAACCCTAAGAAAACAGCTAAAAATCAATTCAAACCCTAAAAAATATAACAACAAAAATCCGTAAGAAACCAATGAACAAAAACTACATCCAAATCTGAATGTTCAACATGAAGAAGAAAGATGAACAACAATAAAGAAGAAAGATGAAGTAGAAAGACTAACAGCAAACTCTAAAATAAAGAAGTCGATTGAAGACTGATGAACAATATAAAAAAGTTGATCGAAGACTAAAAAAATCAAAACTTCACCTCTTTTCTTCATCTTCTTCCCAATGATCATCTTCTTAAAATTCAGCTTGTTGAACAAAATCGTGACGCCTTGCAAGCCGCCCAAAAACATGGAGCTCCAAAAATTCAATGAAGAGAGAGAGAGGAGGAAGAAAGGAGGTAGCCTGGCTGTCGGCTTTCCTTATGGTGGGTATTAACCAGGAGGACAGGAATTGTGTAGATGTTGAAGTGGAATTAAGAAGCGTTGAAGTCGCAGCAAGTGGAATTATGATTCACTGAATTGGAGCTGAAGTGGCAATTAAAGTACTGACTAGGCAAAAACATTGTTCATGGAAGGATTCATGAATAGTATTCTTTACTTGCAAATTTTTTATAGTACTAGTTGTGGGGCCGCGTGTGTAACGGTCCCCCAAGTTACACTATCGAATTGTATTATATTATTTTATACACTTTTATTAACATTAATACGATTGAAAATATTATCATGTCAATGTTTTACAAAGATGTAAAGAATGCAAGATTTTAAATAATTCACTCCTAATTTGAACAATAATAGGAACATTAACCCAAATGAAAATAAAATAAACCTTCCTCAAGGTTCAAACTACACTAAATGCTTGACAATCGAGATGTTAAAATTGTTAATTTGCCTTTGTATACAAATAGTATCCCAATCATATTAATAGAGACTAACATTAAAATACGTACTCAATATAAACAATAAATTGCTAATTTATCAAAATTAGCAACGAAATCAAAAGGGAAATGACGTACGAGTCTGAAACATACCCAATATAAACATTAAAAGACATACCCAATATAACATTAAAATCAGGCCCGTCGAAGGCCTTGTGCAAGCAGCCCAGTAGCATAGGGCCCCCAAAATTTTGAAGCCTAATATTTCATCCTTCTATTATCTATATTTCTACATTCCCTTTAATACTCTCTAAATCTTCAATCTTCCTCTAAATTTTTCCTACTTTCTTAATTAATTTTTTTTGTTTTTCCCAAAAACTTTCAATATTCCAAATTAAAATTATACCTTCGATTCTTTGTCTCTTCGAATCCTCCATTACAACGGGCATGAAATTAATTTCGTTTAAGCATAATTTTTTTTATTAGGGCTCAATTTCAAAGTTTAGAACAGGGCCCCCAAAATGATTAAGACGGCCCTGATTAAAATAGATATCCATAAAAAAATTGAAACAACCCTAAATGAAAAAATGCTAAATTTTCTTTACTTGAAATTTTGATTAGAGAAACTGATTGAAGTGTTTGAAATGTTTGAAGTTCTTCTTCTACTCATTTAGGCATCTTCATATCCAACTCATTTATACATACCCTGTTTTTGAATTGTTTAAAATGTTTGAAATATTTGAAAATGCCAAAACAAACAAAGAATAAGCTGCTCAATACAATAAAAACCCAGATTTTTTTCATGCCAAAAACCAAATGAAAAAAAAACTCAACTATTATACAACTAACCTTCTCCAATCTTTCTAAGAATCTTGTCTACAAATACAATAGAAACGATATTAGCTACTACAGATACGAAAATTCATTCATAAAGATCATTCAAAAATGCTTCCAATTCCTTAGAACATACAAAAAAAACAGCTTATCTTTATACAAGCTTTCTTAGCAATAGCAATCACAATACATATACCATTTAACTAAATACCCATAAGAAAGTGGTAAATCAACAAACCAATCAAACTAATTCACTGCTTCAGTCAACTAATATTATATCAACAATAAAATGAAGTCAAACTCACCAAATTTGATCCACGATCTTGATAATCACCAAGAGCAGCTGATTTAAGCTTTCAACCTGAATCAACCATAATTTCATCCTCACATTGCTGAGGATTTCCTGTAAAACAAACCATCAAAATGACAACTAGAATAAAAATCCTAAATCAAAACCTAGAACTCAAACTGATGAAAAATCAATAAGATTTTTTACTAAAACATATCCTAAAATATACTGTATATTCAAACATACATAATATCAATAATCATCTATATCGATCATAAATTAAAACATGAATAAAGAGGAATGAGAAAATCGGTATTTGATATTTCTAATCTAATATTCAAATTTGTGAAAAATAGGCCAACTCTAGAAATGCATGGAATTAGATGACTAAATACAAACAATTGTAAGTGAAAAGCAAGCGTCTACTTAAGTTCAATCTATATGCATACTTCAGAATATAAGAAATTTTACTCGCTAGGGAGAGAGTCTTTAGAGAAAGGTTTCACACCTGTTACAGAACAATGGCGGTAGACGGCGCCACGGCGGCAATGGCTGCTGGACAATGATCGGGACTTTACGTCCTTCAAAATGTAATACCGCAAGTGCACGGCGTAGCTTAGTACAACGGCAAGTACGGGTCGAATCCACAGGGAGTGGGGGTTATGTTAATGGCTTCTCAATCGATTAGCGAGCTCAAAAACGTATAAAATGGTGTTTGAAGGTAGAACTAAATAAAGCAAGTAATTAAAAAGAACGGAATGAAAAGCGAAACATAAAAGTAATTAAGAACACAATGAACTAAGGCAAAGACAAAGCAATCAATTAGTTAAATAGGCATAGGCTAGGCTTTCTCACCATGGTAGTCTTTACTAACTTCAACCTAAGGTCATGGTTATGGGTTGTTATGAGGAAGAACGTATCTCAAATACTAATGTTCTCTCTCGAGCAACAATAGCTTCCTAAAACATACTTAACCACCTATTCTCATGGAGCTAAGCATAGATTAAGACATGGAGCACACATTCATTATTTCCAATCAAAACATCTACCTATTCTCATGGAGATGATTCAACTTTTAAGCATAGATTATCGTTAAATCAATTCAACGACACTAAACAAGATAGCAAAACATATGCTAAACCATAAACAACACAACCAATACCAAAGGTAAAGATAGCATTTCAAACTATATACATGGTGATCATGCCTAACCTAAGCCAAAACAACTACTCACTCATGTTCATATTGAAGTTATAGATTGCAAATGCATTAAGAAGCATGGATGGATAGATTGAACTAGAATATCTTAACAAGATAAATGCAATTAGTTGAAGAACAATCAAACATAAACATACAAAAGTAAGGGCAAACAATAACTAAATAACATGAATTGAATTCAATGTAAATAAGGTAGAAATTACTCTTTGATGAACAAGGTGGATTGATGATTCAAAGCATTAACTTCCAAAAGCTCCAATAAAAGTACACCAATGGTTGAAGAATTCCAAATTTCAAAGTATTACACTAAAGGATAAGCTAACATTGTGTTTGGAATTAAAGACACTTAATTGAATTGAAAGGAAACTATGCTAACACTAATTCTTAATTGAAAATGAAAGCAAAGCTAAGAATACATTGAAATTACACTAAAGTGAAGGATGAAAACTAAGATGCAAAACTAAGATGAAAAACTACGATACTCAACTCCTTCTTCCTCTTCTCTATTTATAGGCTTCAAGGCATGTGGGGGTGGTGGTTTCATGATTGCTCCACCACCCCTAAGGTGTAGGAGGGAGGTGCCACCCCTAAAGATAGGGTAGGATGGCAAGGGAGGCTTGGCAGCAGAGATAAGAAGCAAATGAATTTAATTGGACCCAAATGCTTTTTAAAAGAATCGGGAAAAGCTGATGCCGCCCATCTCGCTCGACCCGAGCAAGTCCGCTCGACCTGGACGAGCGAGCATCAGGTACATAGGTCAAAATCTTCAAAAACAGAAGTCACCAAAAAATAGCTCCGCTCGACCTGTCCGCTCGACCGAGCGAGCTCGCTCGACCCGTCAAAAATGCTTCTGTCGACATTCTAAAGCTACTGGAAGTGAATAGTACTTTCGCTAGACCCGAGCCAAAATCGCTCGACCGAGCCATATTGCTCGACCTGGTCGAGCGGCCTTCAGGATGGCTTTAATCAGCTTCTGATCTCAAGTGTGGTTTCAAGGATGCTCGAGCCACCTTGGCTCGACCCAGATTTGGTCGAGTGGGCTTAGAATGGTCTACTTTAGCTCCTTTTGGCCTTCTTTCCTTGACTTGGGTCATCAAGGCTTTGATTACTTTAGCTTTCGAAGTTAAGTGAGTATTGTATGCGCCAAATGTACTTGGTTTGTGATCAGTTTTGACGAATATTACCTGAAATGCACAAAAACACCAAAATACCCAACCAAGCGTAAAATCCTAAATAAAGCAAGCATAGTTATGCAACATTCCAATATAATAAAGCTAAATAATGGGGATAAAATATGAATAAAATGCAGCTAACAAACTCCCCCAAGCCAAGACCTTGCTTGTCCTCAAGCAAGTGTATATTTATGATTAAGACGACCAAGAACAACAAAAATGCACAAAATGGATCTAGGCAACCTTTAAACATGAGAACACAAGCCACGAATATCAAAAGGTGTATGACAGGTTAGCAAACTATGATTATTAATTCTAAAAGCGTGAAGTACGCACCTGATTCCACAAATCATCCTCAAAATAGGTCATCAAGCAAGGATCTTACCAAACTGAGTCTAGGACTCCCGAACCGATCACAATGGGTATAAGTGGACCTCACTTTTGGGTATGTAAGCGAAGAAGAACATCCACACTCAAATGTTTAAAGTTACGCTTATTCTCTCATCCTAAGGCTCCAAGTTATGTGAGCCTCTAAATAGAGATGTGTCAAAGTTTCGCACCTCGGTACTCGGGGTCTCAAAGGCTAAGACTTCACTAGAAGTAGGTGGATCAACCGTAAAGAGGTGAATTAATAAAGGTTAGAGTATGATGAAACGTAGAAAGGGTAAGGATGGGTAAGGTTATGAAAGGAGGTAGCATAACTAGTTAGTTAACCCGAACAAACCAAAATGACCCATGGTTTCACACAACTTGGCATTTATTAACTACTAATATTTTTTTATACAAGTTTTTGATTTCTTTTTTTTTTTTTTTTTTCTTCTTTTTTTTCATGTATATATGGAAAACAAACACTACACTACCAAAAGCGGGTAGTGAACCAAAGCGCTCTAAGAGCCATATAATACCAACTAAATATATACAGTCATATCTAAAATTATAATATCACCATGATATATATATAAGTGGTGACCTCATGAAGAAAAATCAAAAATAAGCTAAAACTTATGCCAAGTGTGATGAACCAACAACCAACATTCCAAAAACCAAATAGTATGCTAAAGAGTTAGGGTGAAGGTGGAAAGAAGGTGAAAGTGAAGGTGTATAAAAGGGAATGGAAAGCTCGAATAAGATATGAAAGAAAATGGGTATAATGTAGGTTAAGAAAAAAGGGTAAGAAAGAAAGAAAGAAGATAAGCTCATCCAAACTAGCAACTAGATCCATGCAATGCCCAAGTCCCTCAAGTCATGCCTAGTGCGCTACAAATCCACAATCTCATTAATAAACATTAATGTACGGAGAGGCTCAATAATTACTCACGGGTTTTAAAATATGTCCACAAATACCCAAAGGCGATGCCACAAACCAAATCCTACTTGACTATTGTTTTGAATATTCAAAGGTTCACTAGTTTGTAAGTCAAAAATTTAGAAAAAATAATCTAAGTTTGCTACAATACCATACACAAATCAGATTTATGGCCCTAAATGGTATACAAGACAACTATCCAAAGATTCAGATTATGCATATGTGTTGCTAACATAGACAATAACCAAAGAAACTAACAAACAAACAAACCAAAGAAACTAACAAACAAGAAATCTAACCACTACTAGCATGCATATGTACAAGAGGAATAAGAGAAAAGCATATCATTACCTTTACACAAAACACTCAGCACCTCCCCCAAGCCGAACTGAGCAGTGTCCTCAATGCGACCAATGGCTTGAAGAAAGTGAGAGAAAAATTGCAAAATCTAGTGTAAAATGTAAAATAAACTATCTTACTATGTTCCGCTTAAATGATCAAAGGTTACTCAATTTGATCAAGCAGGCCCGAAATTGGCGGACTTTTTTTTTGGTTATCTTCGTGTTTCTCCTCAGCACGCCCAAGTATGTGTTTCTTGACCTCTGCAACAATAGTTTTTATTGTTTTCTTTCTAATGCGTACATTTCAAAACCATTTCAGAATCAACTCACCTTGATTTCTACATCCAAAAGCTTAGCACAAGCATGCTACTCAACAATACAAACTAAAACTTGAAACATTAATTAAAAAGTAAAAACTCAAACCGAAGTTAGGTTGCCTCCCAACTAGCGCTTCTTTTAGGTCATTAGCTAGACCTTTTTCAGTAAATAGCTTGACAGACTTTGAAGGAGTTTGTCAAACTCACTCCCTACACAAGAAAGAGTTAAGTAATAACAAATAGAGAGAAACAAAGACAAACATCTCAATGAAATAGAATATATATAGAAAAATGGCTTATCATTACATGATGAAAAGCCAAAGAAAAACTGGACAAAGGGAGTGAAGGGAAAATCAGTTGGAATAGGTTGACATAGATCAATGGAGGCGAAGCTATATCCAACTAAGGGCAAAGCTTTATGACCATTAAAAGGAGTATGAAACGGACTAAACTGAGGTATTATAGGGTGATCACAATGCATGATGTTTAGAGTCTCACTAGAAAGAGTGTTGTATGTATGCACATATAACTCCTTATTAATAGGCACATTAATTGTATGATCACAATGCTCATTCACAAACAAGTCATGTTTACATGGCATAAAAACAAGAGACTCATTAATATAAGGCAAGCAAGGTGATTCAATAATAAACTCACAATGAGAGGGCATAGAGCTACAAAGCTCATCATTTATGCCATCAAATGATGTTTCCAAAAGAGCCTTATCTATGGAGGAGCAAGATTGATTAAGGGCTTGCCTTAACTGCATACAAAATTCCTTAAAATCTTCATTTTCATAAATTAAATCATCATCATCAAACTCCTCGAAGGGTGGATAGGGACAAGGGTAAGAAAAAGGTAAAGCGGAGGACCCGTTAAAGTAACTAGGATCCGCATATTCTACACTAAACTCACTAACCAAGTCATAACTCCCATCCAAACTTCCATATGAATTTTTCCCATTATAGTCATCCTTCAGTGCTAAACATGAGGGATTAGCCTCCAAATGGTCAAGAAAGGTTGTATGATTCATATCGAGAGAAGGGAGCTTATGAGCCATTTCTTGTTCATAGGTTTCCTTAGCTAACCATTCAAAAAATTCCCAAGCTCTTTCTATTGGTGGGTCAAGGAACTCAAAGTTACACATGATCTCGACTTGATCCCTAGTCTCATCGTTTAAACCATCATACATCATTTTGCATACATTCCACATTTCAAGGTCATGGTCATGTGGGGGGGAATCACCAAGCCTCCAATAATACCTCCAAAAAGTTTCATGCTTAAATTGGCGACACAACAAGCTAGCCATAAGAGTCATACAAAGAACCAACTAATTAAGAAAAACCATCAATATAACACCGTTACTCCCCGGCAACGGCGCCAAAAACTTGATCGGGACTTTACGTCCTTCAAAATGTAATACCGCAAGTGCACGGTGTAGCTTAGTACGACGGCAAGTACGGGTCGAATCCACAGGGAGTGGGGGTTATGTTAATGGCTTCTCAATCGATTAGCGAGCTCAAAAACGTATAAAATGGTGTTTGAAGGTAGAACTAAATAAAGCAAGTAATTAAAAAGAACGGAATGAAAAGCGAAACATAAAAGTAATTAAGAACACAATGAACTAAGGCAAAGACAAAGCAATCAATTAGCTAAATAAGCATAGGCTAGGCTTTCTCACCATGGTAGTCTTTACTAACTTCAACCTAAGGTCATGGTTATGGGTTGTTATGAGGAAGAACGTATCTTAAATACTAATGTTCTCTCTCGAGCAACAATAGCTTCCTAAAACATACTTAACCACCTATTCTCATGGAGCTAAGCATAGATTAAGACATGGAGCACACATTCATTATTTCCAATCAAAACATCTACCTATTCTCATGGAGATGATTCAACTTTTAAGCATAGATTATCGTTAAAAATCGACTCTCGCCCTCAATTCAACGACACTAAACAAGATAGCAAAACATATGCTAAACCATAAACAACACAACCAATGCCAAAGGTAAAGATAGCATTTCAAACTATATACATGGTGATCATGCCTAACCTAAGCCAAAACAACTACTCACTCATGTTCATATTGAAGTTATAGATTGCAAATGAATTAAGAAGCATGGATGGATAGATTGAACTAGAATATCTTAACAAGATAAATGCAATTAGTTGAAGAACAATCAAACATAAACATACAAAAGTAAGGGCAAACAATAACTAAATAACATGAATTGAATTCAATGTAAATAAGGTAGAAATTACTCTTTGATGAACAAGGTGGATTGATGATTCAAAGCATTAACTTCCAAAAGCTCCAATAAAAGTACACCAATGGTTGAAGAATTCCAAATTGCAAAGTATTACACTAAAGGATAAGCTAAGATTGTGTTTGGAATTAAAGACACTTAGTTGAATTGAAAGGAAACTATGCTAACACTAATTCTTAATTGAAAATGAAAGCAAAGCTAAGAATACATTGAAATTACTCTAAAGTGAAGGATGAAAACTAAGATGCAAAACTGAGATGAAAAACTAAGATACTCAACTCCTTCTTCCTCTTCTCTATTTATAGGCTTCAAGGCATGTGGGGGTGGTGGTTTCATGAATTCTCCACCACCCCTAAGGTGTAGGAGGGAGGTGCCACCCCTAAAGATAGGGTAGGGTGGCAAGGGAGGCTTGGCAGCAGAGATAAGAAGCAAATGAATTTAATTGGACCCAAATGCTTTTTAAAAGAATCGCGAAAAGCTGCTGCCGCCCATCTCGCTCGACCCAGATTTGGTCGAGTGGGCTTAGAATGGTCTACTTTAGCTCCTTTTGGCCTTCTTTCCTTGACTTGGGTCATCAAGGCTTTGATTACTTTAGCTTTCGAAGTTAAGTGAGTATTGTATGCGCCAAATGTACTTGGTTTGTGATCAGTTTTGACGAATATTACCTGAAATGCACAAAAACACCAAAATACCCAACCAAGCGTAAAATCCTAAATAAAGCAAGCATAGTTATGCAACATTCCAATATAATAAAGCTAAATAATGGGGATAAAATATGAATAAAATGCGGCTAACAGACAACTTGCTTGGCGAGACAGGAGCGGCAGCGTTGGCTGCCTGGTTGGGTTTATTAAAGGGTTTTTGCACTTAAGGATTTTTACAGGAGAGAGAAGAGAGAGGAGAAAAATATCAAAACAAAAACCAAAATGAAATGAACTCATATGTGTGAATATACTTTTCGAGTCCTCAATCATGTCTAGCGATCTTCAATGATGTATTATCATGTTTTTTGGACATCATTATCATGTCTTGGGCTTTGATCGAAAATGAGGATAGTTTAAAGATCATTTGATTAAGTTTCAAGCGATTTTAGAGGCTCTATGCATGGTCTTGGGCATAATTACATTGGCCTTGATCGTATTCATGAAGCACGTAAAGCTTTGGAGTATTTTGTACCAAGTTTTTTGTCGAAATTAGTTAGCTACGGTCGAAGCCGCATTGAAGCAATGCTAAACACAAGCTGCTGGGCATTATTGAGTGAAGTTTCGGTCGAAACTGTCTTAATTTCGGTCGAATTCCATGCTGAACATAAGTTCTGGATTATACTGATGATAATTTCAACTGAGACGAAGCCCGCTTCGTGCAAATCTGGACGCAGGCTGCTGATTTCGTTTTCTCATTCGACAGTTTCAACAACAACCCACGTTTTCTATAATTTATTTATTAGGAGAGTAGAGGTTATGATGAATGAATTTCAGTTTCTTAATTAAGACGGTTAACTATTGAGGCATTTTTATTATTTTCATTAAGTTTAAGTTAGTGGGGGTTACCATTCTATGTTATGTAGTTCTATTATTTTAGAGTTACAGAGTTAGGACGACATTATCATTTTTTAGTAGAAGTTAGTGCAGCAACATTTTTCTTTCTTTTTAGTTTTAGAACTTTTTTTCATTTTACATAGTTTCATGCTTTTTAATTAATTTTTTAATTAAGCTCTAATCTCCTTTTAATTTTAAAGAACCTCTTCATGTAATTCGAAGTTTACGGTTTTGTTTACTCATTCTATACATCAACAAAATGTCCTTAATTTCACCACAAACATTCAAAGACAATGATCAAAAAGGTCTAATTACTCCAATTTCATACAGAAAACCCTCCACGCCCATAAAATATCATATCCTTAAGTCACCAAATCAACACACAAGAACCAGTGCAACAAAATATAAAAACAAAAGGCTCAACAACACAAATGGTAAGCTTACCTATATCACACGAGGGTGGAGAAGCCAAAGAGATATGCGTCTGCCGATTCTGTCTTCCCTAATCTGAAAATTGAGCCATTTCACACCTTACGCACCAAATCAGCTACATGCCTACACACCAAGACAACTAATCACCTTACACATCGTTCTAGATTACATAACACCAATACACGCAATTACACAAGGTGAGATACCAAGTGTTAATGATCACTACACTAAACAAAAAATGCAGTCCAGCCTATCCAATCACTTCCCAATTGCTTATCATTCTTAAATTCTAACCTGGTCATCAGCAATAGTCCCAAATTTAGCGTAGTGCATTAATAGCAGTAGAACCACTGCACTATAGAGTGTATATTGCGATTTGCGAATAATACATGATATGCCTCCTTTCAATAAGATCAGAAGCATTGAGAATGTCCAGATCCCGCTTTCAGGCGATTATTTTCACAACGTGCATCCAATTGAAAATGGTAATATGCAAAATTATTTGCTCCACAAAATTAGGCCTGCACACACCAGAAGTTGATAGCAGACCTGCAATTCATACACAACCTACATTTTCATTCCAGACCAAGCAAAAATTTCAGTAGCAGGGCAGTAACAGTTCACCCATCAGCACATCAGCATCCTCCCATGAAGGCGTGTTTGTTTACCTCTTTGATTCTTGATTTCTCTTCTACACACTCCCATCATAATAGTCAGCATCAGTCAAAGAATCTCCGCATCTGTGACACCGATACAAGCCTGCATAAACCAGACAGTAATGTTTGAAATAGCAGCAGACCCAAAATTGATTTTCAGATGTGCAGGTATATATCCAAACCAGCAGACTTCAGCTACAACACACTTGTGTATAACATTGATATAAAATTGTTTAAGCAGGTGCAGAAATCAGCATCCTTTCTACAAACCATTGATTTTTCAAAATCCTCCATAAAACATAACAATACCACGCAATCCGAAATAGTAATAACATTCAATCATAACTAGATTTGCACGTCCCCAGCAACTTCTAATCTAACACCTGTTTCTATCGCTTCTAATCACCACTCTACTGAAATCTACCTCCATAAAAAAATGAGGTGAAGACCACAAAAGTCCATTAAACCATGCACTTCTTACGCCCAAGCAGATTCCAGAATGTGCTTCTTCTAAATAAAAAGGAGATCATGGGAGTATTGGTGAGTGGTGACAGCAAAATTGTCACTTCCCTATACAAACTAAGAAAGACCTATCCCACAAATCTTAATTTACTAATGCATCAATGTTATACAATGTACATGGGAGGTGAAGTCTAATGCCCCCAACATTTCTTTTGTCCCAACAAAAATTGAAACTTACCTCAGATGGATAAAAAAAGAAACAATGTTAAACAACAAATGCTTGAAAAAATTATTAGCTACTAACAAACCATTCACACCTTCAACCAAATCTATCTAAAGTACAAATTTTCAACATTTTTCCACATACAAAAGTCCAAAAACTCCACATCCAATATACTAAAACAAGAGACCTTGATCAAGATATACCATTCTAACCACATAAATTTCAAGAATCATAATTAGCATGGTAAACAAAACCACTATCATTTCTATCATTTTTCCCATCAAGCTAATTCATGTCCATGTTAATCTAAAAATGTGACCAAACAACTACTTTTTTCATCAACTTCACAAGCAACAAATAGTCATCCATGGCTGAAAATACACAAACTATTAGTGAATTCATTTTAGCCCGTCACTGATACGTATTGTTCTCAATCTGCAAACCAAGGTCATATTAACCCAAAATTTCCTCTTGTAAACAATACAAGTGACATTTTCAAATCCAAATTTTGATCAGAATTACTTCAAACAACAAGCGATTTAAAAAATAACATGAAAGGAAGTGAAAGAAAAAGAAAATACAATAAATAAAAATCGGAAAAAACAAACCTCTGAAAGAAGGCGGTTCTTGGGGAGAAGTTTGGCAACTTCAGTAGGAAGAACAACATGCCTGAAATCACGAAAACATAATCAATTAATTCCTTGCAAAAACCCAAATCCGAAATTATTTTCAAGAGATTGAAAAATGAAAACAAACCTGTACTCGTAAGTATCGTCGAAGTACTTTTCTGTTTACTGAATCTGAACCATCTTTGCTTAAACAGACGCTATACTTAAACAATATTTATCAATCACTCATGACATTACAAAAGCCAGTACACAGATAAAAGATGATGATTACCAAATTAGGGTTAGAAAATCAAATAAAACGTGAAATAATATGTAGAAAGAACAAACCTTGATCAGCACCCATTTCCTTCTCAACTTTGCCTTGAATCTCATGAAGATCAGCAACTTCTACATTTATTTCCTTTAATCTCTTCTTCATTTTATCAATTTCTTGAATAAAACCACCAAATATTTCACACAATAACCGACCAAAAATGCAAATAACTGAAAATTCAAGAACTAACCAGCATTAATAACAGCATCTCTATCAGAACTTAAAAACAAAACCCTAAAAAATTAAAAAGCACCAACTCTAAAATCTAAGCGCAATTCATGAATAATTATAAAACGCAAATCTCACCAAATTATTCATGAATAATTATATAAAACGCAAATCTCACCAAATTCTTGCTTGTTAATTCCAACTTCGACTTCAAATCTGAAATTCCCAAAGACAAAGTCCTACAATAAAGTTAGAAAGTTACCTTACTTCTAAATCTCTTCTTCATTTATTTCCTTTAATCTCTTCTTCATTTTATCAATTTCCTGAATAAAACCACCAAATATTTCACACAATAACCGACCAAAAATGCAAATAACTGAAAATTCAAGAACTAACCAGCATTAATAACAGCATCTCTATCAGAAATTAAAAACAAAACCCTAAAAAATTAAAAGGCACTAACTCTAAAATCTAAGCGCAATTCATGAATAATTATATAAAACGCAAATCTCACCAAATTATTCATGAATAATTATATAAAATGCAAATCTCACCAAATTCTTGCTTGTTAATTCCAACTTCAACTTCAAATCTGAAATTCCCAAAGACAAAGTCCTACAATAAAGTTAGAAAGTTACCTTACTTCTAAATCTCTGGTAGTATTGGCGGATACCTTAATTCTAAATCTCTGGTAGTAGTGGCGGAGTGGCTATAGTGGTTGAAAGGGTCATGGTGGTGGCACTGCAGGTGTAAGCTGTCCCAAATGTTATTACACAACATTACAAGCAAAATCACAAGTAAATAAAAAAGAGAAGAACAAGTTTAAAAACACAGTTAAGAGAGATCAAGAGCAATTTACTCCAGAAAGTGTCTTCTTGTTATGACAAGAACTGATAGCTTTGTCTGCTTCAAAAATCTAATTCACCATGAAAAACACCACAACACAAAAAAATAACAAAAATTAACTCAAATCAACCAAAATCAGCTCGCATTGTCAATTGAGAAGGCCTAAATTTTGAGGATAGTAAAAAAAATTGAGAAGCCCTAAAATAAAGTTTAAAAGAAACCAAAATGGTTTTACAATTAAAAACTAATAAAGTAATAACCATGATTTATTTACCCTGTTCATTATTATTTAACTATGAAGAATTTAAATATGTACCTATAATGGAACAAGGAAAGGAGATCTGCAAAAAGAAACCAAAAGGAGTCATACCTTGTTCATTATTAGAGCTAGAATGGCAAGAAGAAGAAGCTCCAATTCAACTTGTGATTGCTCCTATTTCATCAAAACCCACAAAAAACAAAAATAACTAAAAGAATAAAATGTTCAACCTGTATAAGCAAAAACCATAAAACTGTAGGAATAATAATAAAAAAAATTAACACCCTACATCTAAAACGAGGGTTAAAATTCAACCTCGTTTTTTTTGAAGTAAACCTGTTAGTTATATTAGATCGAGATCAACTAAGGCCCTAAGGTCAGACGGAAAAGGCCATACATATTTCAAATATAGTACTGAGATCTTATTTGATTCATTATAATGCAATTTATTAATATCAATTTTTTATAATTTATAATTATGCACAATAAAATGCATTATGACATTGATTAATATATTTGAAAATGTGCACAAACTAAGTGAGACAAAGATAGCGAAGTTATCATATCATATCATACAATAATCTAAAGAAAGACCCCTTAATTTTAAATGACGCTTTTTTCAATGACTGAGTACTTGGCGAAATATAATCAACGTAAATTGTTGATATATTTTAATGAATTTCCACATAGTAATGTTTTGTAAATGTTAAGAAGAATTCTAACATAAAAAAATTATCAAATTACAATTTTAGCTCATTTATCATTCTCTTTTTTAAGAGACTTTTCTTTTGAACGCAATATTTATTTTTGTGTGTTGAGAAATAGGAATGGTGTATGAAACTCATAATCTTGCAAATGACGACATTTTATAGAACTTCACTTTGCTGCTCACCTCATTTGATTAACTTTAAGCCTTTGAGTTACCCATTTCTTTTTTAATCGGAAAAATTAATGTTAATAATCAAACTTTTCATTCATCCGTTATGAATAATCGCACCTTTAGATAATTTTTTAATAATCCAACTTTATCCTTAGTTTGATAGCAATATCTTTTAATTTTTTAATAATCAAATCTTTGCCCTTAGTTTGCTATTAGCATACCCTATTAGTATGCTGACAGCAAACAAAGGGGAAATGTTGAATTATTAAAAAATAATTCATAGGTGGGATTATTAACAACAAATGAGTGAAAGGTTGAATTATTAATATTAAATTCTTCTATTTAATAATAATAAGTTTATTTATTTTTGTTTGACCTCTTTTTGTCTTTGCTTCACAATAGAAGACAGATGTTTTTGCAATTAGCCGCTTACTCGATCAAATTATTTATCAACCTCATTTAGTAAATATTTTAGTAATTAAAATGATGACTAATGGAGTAATATACAATATCAATAAAGAGGCATGCTCAATTAATGGTAGAAAAGATCACAGTAATTTATATTAGTATATAGAAGATAAATCTTAAGCAATTTTAACACATATAATAATTTTCAATCTAACTAAAATCACATATAATATTCTAACACATATAAAGGGAATAAAATTTATTTTCAATCTTAGTAAAGTTACATATATTATTCCAATTGGTATAAAGATATAAATCTCCTTACTCTTAAATAGGCAAAATAAATGTTATATAGAATTGCAATAGCATACATTAATGTATAGTGATTAATCTTATCTTGAAAGCTACAATAAAGTTATAAGAAAGTGTATGTGAGAAGCTAATTTGAGCGGGAAATTTTTTTACCAGAAGCTGACACGTGTCATTAAGTGGTCTTTGTTTTAGTATATAGAATGATACTATTCAATTTCTTTATATGGATCAAATATAAACACACCAAAATATTATTACAAACTAGTAATAATAATTTGATTTAAAAAATTTATGGAATTTTAATCACCATAAAACATAATTTGCAAAATCTATGCAAATTAATTATTCTCTTATTTAGAATACCAATTTATTTCATAACTATTTTCATAAGTAATGATAAAAACAACCATTTAATTATAATTTCAACATTGTTGAATTATACATAATAATTTAAAATTAATTATTATAAATAATAGTCCAACCATATTAAACTTAAATTTAATATGTTCCATATACATAAAAGTGTATATCCTCATGGCATAAAAATTCTACCCCTTAATCTTAATTATAATATAACTAGATTGACTTGGGTAATAACATAACTCATTTGAGTATGTCAAAATAAATCATTACACCTTCTATTTTTCTATAATAAATTTGGGTAAATAATATTTTATGTCAATTTATTTCTTGTCTTATCATATGAGATACTTGACAAAAGTCAATAAGTTTATCATTACTTATATGTAGTTATAACAAAATAACTACCATAACCAACCGAAATATGGTTACATCAATAAAATTGATACAATATCATAAATCATATCGTACATTGAAATCATTTAATTTAATAATTTCACCTCATTATTAGACCATCAATTAGGGCTGGCCCAATTCGCACGTGTAAGAACATTTCTATTTTCTAGGCATTTATCAATTTTGAACTTAAAGGTGTGTCAATTTTAAAAATTATTAACTTTAAGGTCAACATTGAAAACTTTAAAATCAAAATTAAAAAATATACAGAAAATGAAAAAATGTCCAAGTTATTACACACATCAATTAGGTCGGTCCAAATTGATGATTTGATTATGAGGTTGTGTCGTTCATGACCTGCTAAAGATTAATGGACCACCTAAAAATGTTTGTTGGAAATAGTAGACCCATGTATTGTCTTTTCACAGAGTAATTATTGTTCAGTAAAAGCAGTAACACAAATTTTCTTTGTGTAGATAAATCATGATTATTTGTTAATTTAATAAATACCTTTATGTAGCATGAATTGATAGGAGTGTTATTTTTGGATTTACTTGAATCTTTTTATATTCAAGTTATTTTCTTTGTCTTATTGTGATGATTTACAAATTTCAATAATTAGTAATTAGTATAGTGTTTAAAAGGGAGGGAATAATTAATAAATAAAGTGAGGAGAAAACAAACCTGAAGAATTTGGTGCAAAATGGAGGGGAGTAGAATCCTGTTGGGCATTAACACTGTAATTTGTAGAAGACTCCAAGATGTTTTGACCAACTGTGTTAAACCCTTTTTGAACGGCACAAAATAGGAGGCTATTCCCATCTTGGTCAACCCTTTGGTAAACCGATTCCACATTTTCCACTGATAATGTCTCTAATGCTTGCAACACCTCATTCTCATTGGACAATGACCAAAAATTCTGATTGAACAGATCCATGGCGCCTGATCGATATAATGGTCTTGACAGTAAATATCTTTTTAGCTTTATAATAGCATATACCTGATGTCCTTCTACCAAAAACCTTTTATAAACAATTTGTTGTTGTATTAGACCTTATCCATTATCTTTGCATATGGGCTTTGTTTATTTATTTGTTTGCAACTTGTCCTATTAATTAATGGTGTTCAATAATGGACCTTTTAGCAATTTAAAAATTCAGCAACTATATGGAATTATAGGGCCGACTATTAAGGGAGACACGTTAGCTACCTACGGTTAAAGGTCCTTATTTATAAAGGGTCTTATATTTTTGTTATATAGAGATCGAACGTTGTGTTACGACTTCTAATATCACCAAGATCGAAAGTGTATAGTTGTGTGAAACAAATTACGTAAACAATATGAAATTGATGTTTGTAGGAATAAAATGCAATAATAAACGACACAAAATATTAACGAGATTCACCCAAATTTACACTACGTCCTCCGGTGTAGTACCTCTTATATTATAACAACTAAAAATTACAATTAAAGAAAAGATAATAAGGCTAGTGTTTGACTTGGGATAATTTTGTGGATGATTTTGGTGAGTATACAAGGTTACTATTTATAGGGACTAAGTTTATAAAACTTAATATGTAGTAAAAGGCCTCAAATAAATAAGGTATTAACAACTTGAAAGTCCTACTAAAAGTTACTGATGAAAGGCATGTTCAAGGCAGCTGCTAGGTGAAGTCTTGACCTTGTTCGAGCATCATGAACAGAATCTGACTATTTAGCTTCTTCATTAATCCTTCCATAGGATATCACACACACTAATATCCATAATTTATTTGGTGCACTCAAGTCACATCATTTAATCACAACAAAATTAAAATTAGGGTTTTTTGTATATTGTATAGCAAAACTAAATATATAGGAAGGGTATTAAAATTTAATGTATTCACCATTCAATCTATTTTTTAAAAGATAATTATATAAATTGGTTAATAAATTTGTATAATCAACTTGCATTGAATAATTAGGATATACTAGTATAAATTATTGTAGGTGAGCATTATAATGTCTCTTGATAATTTTTAATTTACTTCTTTTATTATTAGTTCAATTAAGATAATGATGATAGTGTTTTAAACTTTTAAACTTATAAGGAATGACTATTTGAATCTATGATTAATAGTTGTTAGTTCCATGTAATTATAAAATCTATTAATATTTTATTATATTGATTAAAAATAATTGTACTAATTTAAGTATTGATAAAAACATTTGCGAATACCAAATTGTATTAGAGCGTAATTTTAGATTTTAGGGGCACATAATTTATCTTTTGCTTAGGGCCTTTTAAATGCCGGATACGACCTTGGGAATTATTAACCAAATTGCGAATAGAAATTGAAAAGTTTTGTATAAGAACCTCTTTTAATTATGAGATGAGTCAATATGATTAGTTTATCTTTCTAATTGATCATTTTAAAATTGTAATTGATTACCAAGCTTCTTTAATACCTCTAAAATATTTCATGTCCAAATTAAGGAAGATAAAACTTGTCATATCATGAAGAAGACCATATGACTGACTCAACAAAAAAATCAAAAATTAAGTGAAATAAATTAAACTATTAACGTCGCCTCCCCTGTAACTTCGCCAAAATCTTGTTAGGATTTTAATTTTGATATTGTACGCGTACAGGTGTTGCAGTACGATTACGGATCGAACTACGAGGAGGCTTTGTTTCTAGAGTAATTCATTTAATCAAGCACTATAAAACATTCCATAAACGAGGAGTTTGAACTAAACTACGTTGCGATGAATTAGAGATGACTTGATACTATAAAGAAAAGTGTAGGGCAATGGCAATCCCACTAACATGCATAGGACTAGACAATTAGTTCAATGTTGGTTATGTCATCTAGGTTTTACGTGTAGTTTTTATTATTCCGTTTCGGGATGCTAATCACGAAACGGATTAATTCAACCATCAAAAAGACTAATTAACTACCGACTCTCAACTTTCGTGATTTTCAATGGCGATAAAAGGATTTAACTTGTTTTGAATAATAATTCAATGTGATTTTGAGTAATTCAACCATCAACAAGACCAATTAACTATCGACACTCAACTTTCGCGATTTTCAATGGCAATAAAAGGATTTAACTTGTTTTACACTTAAGACTAATACACAATTCTACCCCAACTTTCGTATTTTGAAATATGAAAAGTTTAAAAGACTGTAATCACTAATCAAAAAATGTTTCATTTAGCCACACATAATTAGCCACACTTAATTAAGTGTGGTTAATTATTTATCAATATAATTACTATAATGTATTTAGTCATACTTAATAAGTGTGGGGAACATAGCCACACTTATAAGTGTGAGAAAAAGATAGCAAAAATATTAGTAAAATGGATCAATTTAACCACACTTACAAGTGTGGCTACTCGCAAATCAATATACTTTGAAAAATTGTATGAATTACACTACAAAAAAGTTATTTCTACCTACACTTATTTAGCCACGCTTAAATAAGCATAATTAATATTTTACATTTAGCACACTTAATAAGTGTGAGAATAATAGCCACACTTATAAGCGTGACTAGATAATAGCCACACTTATAATTGTGAGTAAACTCAATTAAAAAATTTTAAAAAATAAAGAGTATAGTAATTATATGAAATGAGATAAAACAACCCCTTTCTTCTGGAAGTCACATTTTGCCCCTTCATCTCCCAAACCCTAATACCCCATTTCTGGAAGTCACATTGCTTGCTTCATTAACCTAGTTTATGCACACAATAAAGGAAACGAAGAACAATTGAAACGAAGCAGGTATTTTCTCTAATCTAACTTTCTATTTTTCTATCTAGTTTTCAATGATTTTCGATTCCCCTCACCTTATTGCTCTACGCTGGTGGTCACTCGTCGGTCTTTCTACACCGCCGTCATCTCCTTGTTGTATCTTCGACCGTCAATGTGTCGACCTTCCAGAGTTCTAGAATTGAAGTCGTTTTTGCCGCTTGATCGATTTGATGCTTTTATCATCAATTTTGATTTGGGTTTTATTTAAGATTGAAACTGTATGATTAATTTGTATGTTTTTATCATTTATTTTTATTTAGGTTTTGATTAAATTGAAATATTACGATTTAGATGTATTTGTGTTTTGAGCTTGAATTATGATTTGATTTTTGTATAAAATTGCCTTGAGCAAGTGAGTTATAATGTGGGTTCTCACTTTGCATTTTAAGATCTCCTTTATGCAAATGATTCATGTAATGAATTGAATTCGGAGAAATTGTCATTTGGGTTTTGCTTGCTTTCTTCATGGTGCACTGTCTTAAATATTTTTTGTATGTCTAGTCAATCGCATCGATAAAGATTGAGTATCTCTATTTGGACATGACCCGCTTTTGAGTATTCTTTAAGAACATTGGTGTCATAAGAATATCTCAAATTGACTTATAAATAGAGTCCTTAGACCTGAGTTTCTCACTGACTTCGTGTGTGAGAATTATTGTTCTTTGATGCAATCTAACGTCATGCCGTAAAAGGGCTATAAGGGTTGTACTCAGGAATTTTATGAATTACGTAGCGAATAGAGGAGGGACAAGATGGAATTGTCATATCCTTTTGGGGTTATTAGTCTCAGGCCACTCGGAGAGTTGGAATTGTAAATGCATGGCCATGCTCAAATAGATTTCATATTCCAGTTGGTTTCATTCTATTCTATTCTATTCTATAAAAATTGGAAAATATATGGTGGATAGGAATAAAATAAAAAATCTATACTACATACTAAAACCGTTAATTAAAATCTACGCTATTTTATGATTACTAATTACTATAATACTCGATATTACATGCATAAGAAAATATAAAGTGATACATTTAATTTCTCTTACACGTCAAATAGTATTTTCTCTCTATTTATTATAGTGAACAAATAACAAATTAATACATGTAAACTAATTTTGTTTATATTTAAGAAATTATTTTTAAATTTTTCGTGCTTGGCACGGGATTTAAGCTAGTATCTTAATACCAACCTCAAGTTGGAGCATGAGGTTCGAAAATGCCCAACTTGGAAAGAAGAGTGTCAAACTGAATTTCACCTAGAGCCTTAGTAAAAATGTTACCAACTGGGAGTTAGTCAAGACATGAGATGGGGAAATCAAGCGTTCTTTGATAGCATCATGAATGATTTGACAATCAATTTCAATGTGTTTTGTTCGTTTATGAAACAACAGATTCATTGCTATATGCAAGGCATACTCATTCTCACATAAAAATGGAATTGCCTTTGGATGATGGACACCCAAACTCAACAACAAGTAATTGAGGCCATTGCCCTGTAATCGGCCTCAACAAAAGAGCGCGACACAGTATGTTGTTTTCTTGTTTTCCAAGATATGGGAAAATGTCCAAGAAATTTAAGCCAACCCGTAATAGAACGCCTAGTAATTGGACAAGCGGCCCATTTACAGTCACACCAACATTGTAAAGTTACATTACACTCAGTATGTAATACAGTATCTTAACTCGGAGTTCATTTCAAATAACGAACAACACGAAGTGTCGCATCCCAGTGCTCAAGGCAAGGCGCTTGCATAAACAGAGACAAAATATCAACTGAATATGCCAAATCAAGACGTGTAACCGCAAGATAAATTAATTTGCCCACAAGTCCACGAGGTCTGTAAGTGATTCCCCCGTAACTAAACCGAGTTTATGATATTGTTCCATAGAAAACCTACTTGATTTAGCACCTAACAACCAGATTAAAAAATAATAAGGAAATTTCATGTGGTAACCCTGAGGTTTTGGGTTTTTACGTGGTAACCAAAACTTTCAAAAAAAATCTACGCAGTAACCTTGAGGTTTACCAAATTGTTCCACCGTGACCTTTTTGCACATAAAACGTTAGCAAACGTTAATTTCGAAGCTTTAAAGCTGTTGTACGCATATTTATGCGACTCACCATTTCAAATGCCATCAGTTTTAATCTTTTTCTCCCAAAATATACCCCTAAATCTACCATCTTTGGATTTGGGGGAAAAATTATTTGGATGAAAGATGGTAAAATTGGGGCTTATGTTTTGGGGAAAAAGGTTGGAACTGATGGCATTTGAAATGGTTAGTCGCATAAATAAGCATACAATAGCCTTAAAGCTTCGAGATTTAACTTCTGCTAACGTTTTTATGTGCAAAAAGGTTAAGGTAGAACCAAGGTTGTCAGGATCGGGATTCTTCGTAAGATTGTTGAGGGGGTAGGATCAAAATCGGTAGAATCAGATCGTAGGATCGTGTAATCCTACATATATGCATTTATATGCTTTAGATAACTAATTTTCATTTATGTAAGTTTTAAGGTTTAAATTTATACTTATTTGACTTCAATTAGTAAGTTTTTTAAAAGAATACCTTTAATAATCATTTTTAAGATGCGAATCAAGAAAAACTTCAATTTTAGTCAAGTCATATGAATTATATAGATTTTTTTTTACGATTGAAACTACCTTATAGGATCGGATCGCAATATCGTAGGATCGTAGAATTGTGTTATGATACTACCATTTTAGTCCTAGAGCTATGTAGGATCGTACGATTATAATACTAATACAACTAATAATATTAATACACTAATATTAATACACTAATACAATAACTAATAATATTGATTTTTACAATATTTCTAATTCTTACAATATTTATAGTTGTTGGAAAGACACCATAATATTTTTGATTTTATTTGCAGAATATTTAGTTTTGTTGTGATTTTATTCTAGAATAATATCTTGAGATTTTAGGAAGTTAGGATAATTATAATATTTAGTTTACTTTTTTTGTCTGATTATCTTTTGTATTTATATGAGGCTTTGCCTCTGATTTGAGTATGAATGAAAACCAAAAATATCTTAAGCTTATTAATTTTGTCATTAATTGTTATTAATTTCTTCATGGTATCAGAGCCGTAAGGTGATATCCGGGACCGGCAATACCTTTCTTTCGGTTCTCATCATTTACCTTAAAACTTTTTCATCGTCCTTTACTTCCTATAACAAATGGCAGATCCAGAAACCCAAAACAACCAACAAATGATCTCTGTACCCCAAATGAAACAAATAATTCAGCAAATGTTGAAACAAATGAATATACCAACCAAACCCATAATTACTGATTTTGTTGATCTCAAGGTCTCTGAGAAGCTTACGTTTCATAACTATACAATATGGAGCAAACTTATCTACATAGCAATAGAGTCCCGGGGACGGCTTAACATTATCACAGCCGCACCCCCAAAACCCACAGATCCGAAATATGAGCATTGGAAACAACAAGACTCACTTGTTTTTTCATGGCTTATTTCTAATATCGACTCAGACTTAGTGAATCAATTTCTTGATTACACTTCGTCTTGGGATTTATGGAAAGGGATTGAAACCCTTTTGAGCAGCGGAAGAGATGAACTTCAAATCTTCGATCTGAGTTCTAAAGCAGCGTCATTAAAACAGAACCAAGAAACCACATAAAGTTATTATACAAAACTCAACAATCTATGGAAGGAAATTGATTGTCGTATGCCTAATCCGATGAAACATGATGATGATATAACCATTTTTAATGGTTTTATTCCAAGACAGAGATTATATCAATTTTTAGCCGGAGTAAACGAAACTTTTGATAAAGAATGTGGGGATGTTCTCAATCAAGACCTATTACCCACGGTTGAGAAGGCCTATGCTACCATTCACCGGGAAATTAATCGGCGTGGTATTATGACCGACGCTTCATCATTGGGAATTATTCCCTCAGAAATAGGAAGTGGGCTCATGGCTAAACACCGGTCAGACTATACTTCATTCCGGCGAGAAACCGTGGACAAGTCTCAACAGACATGTGACTATTGTGGAGGTTCCTGGCACACTAAAGAAAAGTGGTTTAAACTCATTGGTTACCCAGACTGGTGGGAGGATTTAAAGCAACAAAGTCCGCCGCCAAGGCACCGGTTGCCCAGGCCGGTGGCAAGGCTCAATTCGTCACTACCGCCGCACCACCTGAAGCAAACCCACAATTGGAAGAGACACATAAGGAATCGGGTCCAGGTATGATATCATGGGCATGTATGGGGGAAAAACAACCAAATCTGCCACCCCCACAAGCACCTCCACAATCCCACTATCTTTTAAAACAAAAAATCGAAAAACCCACTAATTTTACCAATTTTTTTCTTTCCAGTCCAGTACCACAAATAAAAGTCCAAAATAAACCAAGTCCAGCAACTAAAATCGGCTCAGGTTGCCAAAACAAGGAAAGATTATGTCCAAATGATAGATCTCATATACAAAAACGCTTTGAAAATACCATTAAACAGAAACCACAAAACTTAAAACCCACACCTCAAAACCGAAATGGCACACAACAGCACAAAATTGAAACAAACATATGCAAACCTGCAGATCTGAACAAACAAGTGAATAAAATCGAAAAAACCCATACAAGTACTCACAGACCACAAATTGAACACCATGGTTCTTTTTCGGCCTTCCCACATAAGATGACAACCACCATGGTTTCGGCAAAGGGGATCGGCGGCACTGTCACCACCGGTGGGACTGCTGGAGTCGTATGCACAAGGAAGGGAGAAGGAGATTCAGAAGAAAGAGGAGAGAGATTAGAAGAGAGGGGAAGGGGGAAGTCTAAAGTTGCCTTATTTAACTCTATTTATAGAGAGCAGAGCTTCTGAAGACCTAACCCTAATAACCCATTCCAATCCCAACCCGCGTGTAGCCCAGCAGGTGACCCGAGGGTCCATGTACCTAATACCCATTTTAACCCAAAATTCTCCCTTAATTCTTGTTTTAATCCCATATCCGGTTCTAAAATCCATAACCATAAAAATTCAAATTCTTGGATTTTTGATTGTGGGGCCACCCATACTATGACCTCTGATCCATGTGATGTTTTATCTCATAAACCCACTTCCCATACTCAAATTAAAATTGCGACCAGAGATTGTGTTCATGTGGATAGTGAAGGACCGATTGCTATTTTGCCACATCTTAAATTAAAACATGGTCTTTTGATCCCTAATTTGTCACATAAATTGCTCTCCATTAGTCAACTCACCAAGAAACTTGATTGTACTGTTCTCATGACCGCTTATGGCTGTATTGTGCAGGATGCCCAGACCCAAAAGATCATTTTTCATGGTACTGAAAGTGGCGGGTTGTACTATCTCGATGCTGCTAGTTTAGTTCTCAGGGGGAGTTAGGTTCTCGAAGCAAAGTCAAGTTTGGTTTCGTTCATCACGAGACCAAACTTGAGGGGGAGTGTTGGAAAGACAACATAATATTTTTTATTTTATTTGCAGAATATTTAGTTTTATTGTGATTTTATTCTAGAATAATATCTTGAGATTTTAGGAAGTTAGGATAATTATAATATTTAGTTTACTTTTTTTGTCTGATCATCTTTTGTATTTATATGGGGCTTTGCCTCTGATTTGAGTATGAATGAAAACCAAAAATATCTTAAGCTTATTAATTTTGTCATTAATTGTTATTAATTTCTTCAATAGTAACTAGTAATTAGAGGAGTTTATTCGGATCATCGGGTCAATTTTGAGTCTGGTGTTTCGAGTCGATTCAAAATCAGATTTTATGTTCATACTTATATCCCGAACACCCCAAATCCCTTAATCCACACTCCTCAATGACATCTCTAAACCCCTGCATCGAAATCATGTCACAGGCATTACCACCACGTTTCTCGGATTCAAACAAGATCTCGTTAAAATCGCCCATAACAATCCAAGGTAACCTGCGAGCACAGTCAAAATCTTTAATCAAAGCCCAAGTATCCATTTTTATCCCGAATCCGACCAACCGTAAATATCAGTGCCTCGCCACCTCTCCCCCGAACGACTATCAACTTCAAAATAATTATATCGATCCCCCGACGCCCTAATCCTCAAATCAACCTCATTGGACCATCAAAGAGCCACCCTTCCCGAACGACCAACCGCATCTACCCATGCACCATGATCAAACTTCAATCTGGATTGGATGTTAGACATTTCCGAATCCCACTAGTAGAATAAATCTAATTTGCTGCTATTTATTTGCTATTTAAATCTCAAAATAGCAAATAATGTAATTATTGCTACTGTTTTGATTATTTCACAGCAAAAAAATATTTTTTGCTACTATATTTAAACATTAATAGCAAATAAAAAATCTTATTGTTATTTTTTATTGAACAATAGCAAAAAGCTATAATACAAGTCACCCACGTCAAGTTCCTTTTCTCTCCCAGTTGAAAAACTTTATACTGCTATTTGCTAATCTATTTACTTTGATTCTCTTCGCACATAATAATTTTTATTTGCTGTGGTTCTTTAACTAACAGCAAAAAGCTTTTGGTTTTTTGCTGCCCCTCCATTTGCCGCAATCCGAAATTGAGCAGCAAATAAGCACATTTGTATAGTAGCAAATGACGTTAATTCTACTAGTGTCCCATCTTTTAGTTTCGCACAAGAACACAATATCCGGAGAATTAATACGGACAAGGTCCGCTAGACTACGAACTGCCTCGGGACTTCCCAACCCTCGGCAATTCCAGGACAAAACAGCACTCATGGATCACTGCGGGTCCAATCAGTGGGACCCGCCACCTTCAAAATCTGAACATTCTCGTCCTCAACATCCATCCTATCAATACGTCGTTTCTGACAATTTTTATCAAGCTCATAGGGAATAGCAGCCTCCACGCCCACATCAGTTTGACGTTTACCATTGCAATGTGCATGGTAATGTTCAAATACTTGGGTAAACTCAGAACCACGGGCCCGTCGTTTCCATTTTCTTCTAATAATCTATTCTCCACCGCCTCCGACTCCTTGCACAACCCAACCGGTCCTGACCTTACTATCTCCTGAGTATGATTATGATCCTCCTCCCCTTCCCCATTCGCGTCATCTCTAACATCCTCCACATCTCTACTCCCAAAATCAGAATTAATCTTATCATGATCTCCCCCCTATTCTTTTGGTAGAAAAAGAAGATTCCCCATTCTCGACCATAAGAGGCCCATCACCATTATCAAGGGAGACTTTATGAAAGAAATCCGCCATCTCATCCATAAGCTTCTTACCCTCTAATCGTCGTTCTTCATCAGATTTCTTAGTGACAAAAATCCTACTATTATGACCCGTTCCTACCCCCTCTTCCTTGACTTTACTCGAAATATCATATTTTTATGAAGTTTTTATGTTCATAAACTTCATATAGATAGTCTTTTTGTAAGTGTTTTTGTATGCGAATGAAAATGTTTTTGTTGGAGATGATTAGAACTGATCTTGTATGTGTTTATATGAATGTTTTGAGGAGTATATGCTGATTTTACTAATCCGGACAGCAACTATTATGCACTAAAATGGGTGTTTTTCAAGTTGTTTTAGTGAGATTTTGAAGTAGAAATATGTAGGACTTGTAGAGGTTTTTGAGCGAAGTTGTTTGAATGAGTTTGTGGGTGTATTTAGGTGAAAAATGGTGAGTGAATGGGGAGGATAGCACACAGCTTTATGGCTGTTTGGGGGGTTACTTTTGCTTTTATTCTTGCCTCTTACATGCTAGTAATGATGTCATTCACTAGGACAAGAAGGGGTCTTTGGTAGAACATTTAGATTGTGTGTGTAAGTGAGCAAAGTACATGCAATGGAGGAAAATGGGGTAGTTATAGCTGGTTGGTTTTAGTTGTTGGGAGGTGATTTTTTGTCCCCAATTTGATCTATTATAGTGTAGGAACGGTTCAACTATGGTTGTTTAAAGTTTGGGTACAAATTGTTGTACATATTACAAGTTATGTAACTTAAACTTTATGTTCAAAAATCAGTTGCATATGTGTATAAAATATTTAACTTACTCTCATCATGGTTAAATAATATGCTCGGGTAATAATTAAAATTTTCTCGAACTGTTATCGGTAGTTGCTCAACTTTAAGTTTTACCACCAAAATACATTACTTGTTACAATTCATAATCACGTTACTAATTAACAAGTTTCTAATCATCGTAGAAATTTTTCAAATTACTACCATCACTAATTAAATTATAATTAGTAACGAAAAAAATATATATATAAAAAATTAGGCGTTAAAAATGACTAATGAAATCTCATTAATAATGCGACTGTCTTGAGAAGATGGGATTGGGTCTTTGAGTTTTTGTTCTATCCCGAACGAATCAACCTCTCTTTCCATTAATAGAGTAAATAAGTATTTGTAAAGACATTTCATTCTTGAATGGGTAAATGACGTATGTATCCTTCATCATGTACTTTGTATTAGGGCTGTTTAAAATTACTCGACCCGCTGACCCGTCGACTCGCAACATAAATGCCGGGACAATTTCTAAAAAAATGCAAAGTACGGGTCGAGTCACGGGCTGGAATTCTAAAGGAATCGGGTACCCGGTGACCCGCTTAATGAAAACTGAATACCCTTTTTAGGTTTTTCAAAGGTTGTTTTACATTTCAGTTTGTCACTTGTGTTCTTTTACTTGCACTAGGCGCCGTTTCTCAAACAATCTGACTTTCTCTTCTCATTTTCTCATCTTCTATCCTCTTCATTTCTACATATTCTTCAATTTTCTCCGGTCATCTTCTCAATTTCAGTTTGTCACTTGTGTTGTTCTTGTATTCTTTGATTTTTCATTCTTTCTCAAATCTCAGGTATCAGTTATGTATTTGTTTTGTTATTAGGGTTTTTCGCTTAGATATTTCATTCGTTCTCAAATCTTTGGCTACTATGAAGCAAGAGATGATTTTGATAGATTTAACAAACCTAGACATTTGGCAAGAAATCAGCAGATAGTGCTACAAATGGATTTCCTAGCAATTTGGTGAAAGTCATCGTCAGTAATAGTACTAGATAGTGCCCGTGCGATGCACGACTTTATCAAATTTTTTGACATATTTGTATATGTTAAGAAATTAAAATTTTAAAAAATAAGCTATATAGTATAGTTATATTTCGTTTCACTCTAAATGGTTGTATACATTACGTACATTATATTATATTTTGCATTGTGCATAATATAATTATACTTATACTTTTATTTTTTTATTTTGAATAAAAGAGAATGGTTCATACCTTGAGTGCAATACGAAATTATGATTTTTTTTTAATTAAAAATAACATACCAATTTTTGCTAAAAAAAATAACGACTCCTATTACATTAATTTATAGAAGTATATAATATTACTACTATTAATAACACATTTTAAAATCAAATATAAATACATAAAAATATGTAAAATTATTTTATTAGTTTAAACGACAAAGATAAATTTTCTCATAAAAAATATAAATGACTTATCTAAAAATAGTCACAACCGAAATCACATTAAAATAAAGCATTGCATTTAAGTAACCAATAGTATGAATAACAAAAACAAATCCTAATAAATGTATATTATATTTTAACCATCTCAAAATATCCAATGCACTAAATAATATTCATTTAACAAATAAAAATAAAAGCATTTTATAAATAATTGAAATAAATGAATTATAATTGAAATAAATATAATATAATATAATATAAATAATGCATTAAATGCGATTAACCTAAAAAGTAAAATAACAATTAATAAGAATAATAATATAGGAGTACTCAAAATAAGAAAATAGTAAGTCAAAGTTAATCATAATATAATGACATTATCATTAATTTTAGAGGGAAAATTTTTCATCTGGAAGCGACACGTAAGCAAATTTAAAAGGCGATGATGTCAACCGTGTTTTGTTTTAATAATAGTTATTATAGATAGATAGATTTGCCGAGTATCATTGTTAACAATTTATTGGGTTTGTTTCATTTAATTTTTTTTTCATAAAATTTTTGTTACATTTTCCTTAATTAATAGTGCTTCAATAGTTTTTGGATTGCCATTATCAAACAAACATATTTTAAGGGAGAAAAACTTAAGAGTTGTTTGGTACTTGGATTGATTAGAAGTGTAAAACATAAGAAGCAATGCTTTTTCAAAATTCTACTCCATATTACTTCCATGAAGATGTTTTATGTAGACTTCCTGTAAACTCTTCTTATTTTACTATCAAATTTTTGCGTAAATGTTGCCCCAATTTTAGAGCTAAAAACTGCCACATGATCAACAATACAACTTGCTCAAAAAATCAAAATTAAACCGGGTACCCGATTTATCCGAGTACCCGAAATCCGGGCACCCGCATTAATTGGGCCGGGACACGAGCCGTTAAAAAAGGTACCCGACTAACCGGGTACCTGACTTCCCAGGTACCCGAAATACCGGATACCTGCTAATAAATACCCATCATATTAAAATGCAAGTCCACCAATCTATTATAATATAGTATTAGATTTTTCAAGTTGAAATTCCTGGCAGCCTCTTTGCTTTCTTCTCCTCTATCTTTTGTGCACTCTCATGGCTACCAAAGATCCCAATCACCCCGTCACTTTAGTCACCAATATCAAGAATTGCATTCCAATCACTCTTAATGAAGATGGTCATCCATACAATACTTGGTCTTCTCTCTTTCAACTCCATTGTCGCGCTCATCTCGTTCTTGAACATATTGTTCCCGATAACAAAATTCCTCCCACCAAAGACGCTACTTGGCACCGTCTTGGTGATCTTGTACGCACATGTATCTATGGTACTATCTCTGTGGAACTCATTAAATCAATTCTTGACCCTACGGATAAAGCCCTTGATACATGGAATAAATTGGTTAATCGATTTCAGAATAATAAAACAACTCGTATTTTAACCCTTGCATCTCAATTTAATTTTGTTCATTTATCTCGTTTCTCATCAGTCAAAACATATTGTTCTGAAATCAAGACCCTAGCCGATGGTCTTCGTAATCTTGGGTCACGGGTTTGCGATAGCCATCTTTCTCTTCAAGTTTTACATGGTCTTACAGAAGATTACATGATCGAATTAGAAGAGCATACTCGTAGCAAGGACGTCCCGGTCTCTAATACGGCCTTACTGTCAACAAAAAATTCTTCTACCACGTCATGATCTCCAGCCTATCATGCCTCGTCCATCTCCGGCAATCGTGGTCGTCGAAATGGCCGTCGTGGTGGAAACAAGAATAGGCAGACTAATTCCTTGGCAACTCATCTCCTTCTACAAGTAATTGTGGGCATACTCATGTTTTCTGGACTCCTCAATGGGTTATGCCTCCTTGCCACAAAACTTGGTTTATCCTCCTTGGGCTTTCTAAACTCCTCAATGGGTTATGCCACCTTGCCCTCATCTAAGTACATCTATCATTCCCTGGACTACTCGACCTCCTCCCTCTTCTCAAGCCGGCTTGCTTGGCCCACGTTCATTTCAAGCCCAAAACTTTTATATGGGTGCCCCTGTTGCTTCTTATGGTTATGTTCCAACTAACATTGATCAATGAATGCTCTTTCCTTGGCCCCCTCAGATGAACAATTTTACACGGACACGGGAGCTACATATCATATGACTAATTCTGCAGGTATACTCTCAAATCATTTTTCTTCAAAGCATTTATCTCATAATAATATTCTTGTAGGCAACGGTAATTTAATTCCTTTTCATGGTCATGGGCAGTTTCGAATTCCCACTCATTCTCCTCTTCATCTTAGAAATGTCCTACATGCCCCCAAACTTGTTAAAACATTTATGTTCGCAAATTCACTCGTGACAATTTTGTTTCTGTTGAATTTGACCCTTTTGGGTTTTCTGTGAAGGATTTGGGCACGGGGAGCACCATCTTGAGATGTAATAGCACAAGCGATCTTTATCCTTTCCATTCTACCACCGGAGCTATCTGTTCTTCAAATCAATTGGTTTTATTTGCTTTATCTACTAGTGTGTGGCATTCCCATTTAGGTCATCCGGGAAATAGTACTTTACAAACCTTGAAATCTTGCAACTCGATTGATTGTAATAAAGCTCCTCGTTTCGTGTGTCATTCATGTCCTTTAGGCAAACACATTAAATTGCCATTTATATCATCTCTATCTCATTGTCATCAACCTTTTGATATTACAACCCATCTTGGGTAAGACCGTTTTAGTCTAAGACGCTGCCTAATATGGAGCCCATTAGCTTTTTCCATTTTTTTTTGTCATTTTTCAATTTTACTCTTAAAGTATTCAATTTTGACCTTAAAGATATCAATTTCAATGTAAAGTGGTACTTAAATATATCAATTAAAGTAAAAAATTCAATTTGAACCTATAAGTGATCAATTTTAACGTTAAAGTGATCAATTTCTACCTAATATAATTGATAGTGATAAGTATTGAATTGTATGTTGTTATGTAGTTTATTTATTTTGTTTATAATTGATATAGTTAACATCATAACAGAAACAAGATAAGGTCATAATTGATGCATATTTGGTAAAAATTGACAATGATAAGTAATGAATTGTATGTTGTTATGTAGTTCATTTATTTTGTTTAAAATTGATATAGTTGACATCATAAAACTTAAAAATATCAATTATTACCAAACATGCATCAATTATGACCTTATCTGGGGTTTTTTTTTTGAATTTTTTTTATTTCAAATTTCAAAAAAAAAAAACAAGATAAGGTCATAATTGATGCATGTTTGGTAATAATTGATATTGTTAAGTTTAACACTTGCAGTTACATTGTGTTTTTTGTATTGAATTTTTTTACTATTTTTTTTGTTTTTGATATTTATGCTTTTAATTTGTAAACTGATATTATGGATTGTGTTATTGACCATTCATTTGTTGGTTAAAATTCATCCATAAAATGATAAAATAATAATATTTTATTAACTTAGTTTTCAAATTGAACAAAACCATATTTAGGTAGAAATTGATTAGTTCAATGCCACAATTGATCAAATATAGGTTCAAATTGAAATTTTTACTTTAATTGATATGTTTAATTATTACTTTAGGTTATTTCCAAAAAAAAAAGTATTACTTTAGGTTGAAATTGAAATGTTTAAGGTCAAAATTAATACCTTTAAGGTCCAATTTGAAAATTGCTCAGAAAATGAAAAAAACTAAAAAAAATGGAAATTCGGATGCAAGGCGCGAACATGTAGTACACGCACCTACAATTGGGCCTGCCCAACGCTAGTCTTATTCTAAGACCGTCTTACGCAAGTTTTTGTGTTGATATTTGGACTTCTCCTGTTACTAGTCCGTTTGGCTTTAAATATTATTTTCTGTTTTTGGGTCACTATACTAATTATTTGTGGACATTCCCTCTCACTCGAAAATTGGAAGTTACTAATATACTTGTTAATTTACATGCTTATGTTCGGACTCAATTTCAAACAAATATAAAAAATCTATTCAATGTGATCATGGGGGTCAATATGATAATAAGCCACTCCATCAATTTTGTTTAAAAAATGGCATTGTTTTTCCGTTTTCTTGCCTTGATACTTCATCACAAAATGGGAAATCCAAACGTAAAATCCGCACGATCAATAATATCATAAGAACTATGCTTTGTCATACCTCTCTTCCTCCTTTCTGGCCACATGATTTATGTACTTCCACACATGTAATCAATATTTTTCCATCCAAACTTCTTGGCAATTTAACTCCCACTCACATTCGTTTTCAAAAAGCTCCTCTCTACTCACACCTTCGTATTTTTGGATGTTTATGTTTTCCATTGATCTCCTCTTCTAAAATCAATAAACTTCAATCTCGTTCCACCCCTTGTGTTTTCTTGGGGTATCCTTCATCTCATCGTGGGTATAAGTGTCATGACCTCTCATCTCATAAAATCATCATATCTCGTCATGTTAATTTTTATGAATTCACATTTTCATTCTCCAAATCATACACTCCTTCCCATGACTAATATGAGTTTTAAGAGAGTGACTTACCTCCCTCCCTTCTTCATCACTTGATTTCCCAGCCTGGTACTCACAATTCCTCTTCCCAGGCCCAGGACCTCGTTCACGATCCTTTGGTCTCTCCTTCTTCCTCACCGAGTGTTCTCACACCTCAAGGCCAACTACGCGTGGCATCTCCTGCCCCACATCTCTCATGTAACACCCCTAAATTTCCGACACCTTAAACGAAACCAAAAACGGGAAGAACCGGAGGAAATTCAGGTGTTACATAAAAAGAAAAAAGAAAAGAATTTAGATAAACGTTAAAGGTTAACTTTAAAAAGGTGAGTGAAAATTTTGGCAACATCTCTGCTAAAACTCAAACATGTGGTAGAGCAATTAGCACAATAAAATCATTAAACTAATTTAAGGCACTATTTTCATTAAAATCTCACACCACGGCGGAATGGTTCATCGCTGGCATCTCAAATCGACGTGCCAAGCATGGATCGTGGTTCCAATGTCGACGCTTGCGTTTTAAAAAGACTTTACTCTTTAAAACCATACGAAGTTATAAACTACGCAGCGGAAGTACAAATATACAAAGGAGGACACAAGGCCTCATAGCAAAACATATACAACCAAAGTTTACAAAAGATAAATAAGAACTACAAAATCAGATGATAACGGTATGACACAGGTTATGCTTCGCCCTCATCACTCTCCCCCAATGCAATGCAAAAGAATCTCCAATACCTGCTACAACTGTCCATGATCCCCCTGCTGCTCGACATTGGACCAAAAGCCAATGTGTCATAGCAGGATAATCATAGAAAGTCATCAAACAATCAAACATAAACACAAACACGTACACGTTAGTAACTAGCATCAAATATCATAAGGCCAACTACTCGAAAACATTTTGCTATACAACAACATAAGATGATTTCATAGGACACAAGCACAAATAGTAACCGTTTATCGTCCACCTATACCCCTAAATCTCATCACGTCATTTCCAACCTGAATCATGTGTTCTTGGGTAGAATGCAGGTCTTCACACTTCTCTTTTCAAAACATAAACTCTTGTAGAACACGCGTAGTGTCAACAGAACCAAAGTATTAATAGACTATCTAACACATGACCCTGTAGAGCTTGTCTATCTGAAAGTAGGTGTAATCATAGCCCATCTTTGGGACTGGTAACTTCCTTGAGGTAACTTAGCTTAGGCGCACTTCTCACTAGCATAAACTTCTATAATATTGAATAATCAATGAGTAAACGTTCTATCAATGTGAAAGCTTTTATGAATGAACAAACATTCTTTCAATGAGTAACATTCTGGCCGTGGATCTTTTCTCCATTTCAAGGCATAGTGACACGGCCATCCGGCGCCCATGGCAAAGTATGAGCTCATACCCCCTCCAGCTTTCCCTTTTGAGTCCTACCTTCAGGAAACTAGCATTGGGGTACCAATCCAGTGAAGAGGCAACCATATTGGGGTTTGCAAGGCCTGTATGGTGACACCTCGATCAAGGGGCATTATCGGCCACCCAGTGCCCAATGACAAAGTATGCTCATACCCCCCTTAAGGTGGTCCCGTCGAACCTCACCTAGGGGACTACTAAATCAACCGGACATAATCTAGTTAAGTCACGCCAGCTAATCATAATTTAGTACATTGTCAAATGGGAATAACTCCCGCTTTTGACTATTAAAGAGTGCCCTGAGAAAGCAGAACGCTAAAACCCACTGAGCAACTCAAACAAAATATGAAATTCACCTATAAAGGAGTCATTCTAACTCCAAGTAAAGCATAATCCAATTCTTAAATAAATAAGGGGTGATCCCCACCTTCTACTAACATTCTCTTCCTCTAAACTATTCTAAGCGCAAAGATTTTATAGTCGATAGTTCTTCATTTAATGTGTATTCACTAGTACCTCATAGTTTTGATGCAATGCATATTATCACAATAAACAATAAACAATAATGTCATAAAGGAAAATTGTATATAAGGGTTAGTTACTGCATGTACGTACATGTAAACGTCACTGCACGACCAAAAAGTCATAAAAATCACCCAACTAAAGTTCTACCTTCCTCTTATGAAATGGGCACCTATATAAGTTAGGAGTAGAACTAATAAGTCCACTTATCTACTTTGTCATACCAACTAAATGCCAAACCACTATCATCCATTCAAGATAAGTCTTTAGCTACTCTAGCACGCACACATCTCATTCAAAATAATTATAATCACCAACTTAACAACAACACAAGTCTTTCCATCACTTTAAAAATAGAAGTATTAGGTGAATCGTTCCTTTACATCAACTAAATGTGAGTTATAATCATTCACGTTACTTTAAAAAAATATATATATAACTAATCACACTTAAATCTTACAATGTTAACATGACACTAGTATGACGATAATGACAATCTTATAGTTATCACCTCGCGATATCATTCATTACATTCTCAATAGCTAGAATATCTACAATCAAAACATCACAACAAGTAACTTTAGCAACCATCAACGACAAATTGGCGCTATGCTCATAACCTTATTTATAACTTCGATTACATCCTAACAAGAGTACTTGTAATTAATCAATGATCAACAACAACAATTAACAACTATTACTCCCAATTAAGAATCAAAATCACTTCCATAAGTCAACTATAATCATAACAATTATCAATTATCACTATCACAATAATAATCAACCAAACTAAGTTTTATGACAATTTATAAGGTTATCCAATCAATCATCACACCACCAAAAGTAACATAAAAACCCTAATCAAATCATGTTCAAAGACATCACTTTAACTACTACCCATAATAAGATTCATAAAAAAAAAATACAAAATCAACACAAACCCATAACTTGAATATATTCTAATTAGAAACAAGAACAAAATCAATGGGAAAAGAGGTGATGGCTTACTATGGTGAAACTAGAAAAGGAGGTGAAAAGATAGGAGGTTGTTGAGATGATGGAGTAGGTAGGCCACAGCTGATGGTGGGGGGCTATACCACCGTAGCTACAGGTGGTGGAGGCAGAAAACGCAGCCCCTGGCTGCTGGCGGCACACGTGCAGCCTAGCTGCTGTCGGTGGAGGACAAGGGAGCCGTAGCTGGCTGTTCCTGGGGAAGGGAAACGGTGGCCTACTGGCTACTGCTCCATGGCTGATCGTGGTGGCTCAACTGTGGCTGCCCGTGGTGAGGGGGAGCCGGCTTCACATGGAGAAGAGGGAGAAAGAGAAAAGAGAGAAGGAGGGAAAGATGAGGCATGTTTTTGAATGGAACGAGTAATACTCCCTTAAACCCTAACCCATCCTATTTATTTTATTTATTTACTTATTTATTTATTTATTTCTCTAAATTCATCTTCTTGCGAGGTCCAACTAAGAAACTCACCTTCGTATGCTCCCACATTTTAATAAAATAATAATTCTGATTCGAACCTCTTTATTTTGAAATCGTAACTATTTATTATTTTAATATAAATATGTTAATATTAAAATTCGTGTATGAAAGAAGTTAACTAAAACTCATTCAAATAATTTAATATATGATTATAAAATCTCCAAAAGTTAATTAAAATATTAAATAATTACGTCATTAAATAAAACCTAGGGGTGTTACATCTCATCGTCTTCTCCACAACATTCGTCTATCTCTACCAAGCTTCACTCTCTCAATGGGCATGTCTCTCCCATCACTTTACATCGCAGCCCTGTGCCATATCGTTCTCCTCCTCTTCGTCCCACCTCACCTCCTCATGGCATGACTACTCGTAGTCAACAGGGTATTACAAGCCCAATACCAAATATTCCTCTCAGGCTTTTCCTGTCATCCACTTATCTTCTTCCCCGGTTCCTACGGACCCCCTTAGTGCCCTTCGTGACCCGAACTAGAAACATGCCATGCAGGAAGAATTTGATGCTTTGACTGAAAATCATACTTGGGATCTTGTTTCTCGTCCCACTAATGCCAATATTATTCGTTCTCTACGGATTTTTCGGCATAAAACTCACTCTGATGGTTCTTTTGGGCGGTATAAGGCTCGCTTAGTTGGGGATGAAAAATCCCAATGGGATGGTATTGACTGTGATGAGACTTTTAGCCAAGTTGTCGAACCTCCTTCTATTCGTGTTGTTTTAAGCATTGCTAAATCTTGGTTTATTCATCAGCTTGACGTCGAAAATGCTTTTTTACATGGTCACTTAAATGAAACAGTCTACCTGCATCAACCACTAGGTTTTTGTAGTATCACACATCCTGATTATGTTTGTCGTCTTCGTAAATCATTTTATGGGCTTAAGCAAGCTCCTCGGGCCTGGTATCAGCGGTTTTTCGATTATGTGACCACCATTGGGTTCAAAAATAGCATTTTCGATAGTTCTCTCTTCATCTACAGTCATAGCTCTGACATTGCTTACTTATTGTTGTATGTGGATGACATTATTCTCACCGCCTCTTCTAATGCTCTTCGTCTCTCAATTATGGATAAGCTGAGTTCTGAATTTGCCATGAAAGACCTTGGCTCTCTCAGTTACTTTTTGGGTATTGCTGCTACACCCAACCACAACGGTTTTTTTCTATCTTAGACTAAATATGCTTCTGACATTCTTGATCGTGCTGGTATGACTGATTGCAAGCCTGCACCTACTCCTGTTGCTACTACTAGCAAGCTCAGCGCCACATCTGGTGATCCTTATGATAATCCCACTTTATATCGATGCTTAGTCGGGACTCTTCAATATCTCACTTTCACTCAGTCTGACATCTCCTTTGCGGTTCAACAAATTTTTCTATTCATGCATGATCCCGGGATCGAACATATGCCTGTTCTGCATCGCATCACTACAAGAAAACTAATTTTGGACGACAACCAAAAATGTGGCACAAAGTATTGAAAAGTGTGGCCCATACATTGGGCTACAAATAATTTTTTGTCACCATAACTGTTGCCCTATCGATGTTGCCCATGTAAATAAATGTGGGCATCATATATGTGCTTGTCGCCCAAGGCGTTTGACTATGGGCGTCATGATTAATTTGTGGTCCATATTGTACCTTGTGCTTCAAACTCTTGTGGTCCAATGTTCATTTTGATTGTCGCTCGATATTGAGCTTGTCGCCTAATTAACACCTTGGGCATCATTATTTTGTGGCCCAAGGTTCAAAATTGTTTGTCGCCCATGATTGATACTTCGGGCATTGCCTTAATTTTGTCGTTCATATAATACCATGGGCAACAAGTATTTTGTGGCCCAAGATTCTAAAACCTTGTTACAAAAAGGTCTTAGACAATGCTTATATTTGTGGCGCAATATAGAAAATAAATGTTTCTAATAATAAGTTATTTCATACTTACCTTACTTTTATAATCTTGTAATAAAATAAATTATTAAGAACCAACAATAAAGCGAGACAAATATAATAATCAACAATAATACATAGAAATATAATGTTTTTGGATATTATAAATCCCTGAGAAAAAGTTAGAACTCAAGAATAGTTACTTCCCCTATCAAACTATATACATGGACATATACTCAAACTCTCTAGGTATGATTTAATTCTATTGAAAGAAAAAAATGCATTAAAAAGAACCAACAAAAAGCTCGTGACACCAAGTTGTCAACAAATGTATCCAATCAATCATCAGCATCTTGTAATAAGACCACCAATTAAAAGCACCTGAAAAAACAAACCATATACATCAGCATAAAATTATACCGAATCGTGTGTTCATTAACAAAATGACACAATTCCACAAACAAGAACACAAAATGACTCTAGTTTATGGCATGGCATTGACGATTAGAATAATACAATAACAAATGCATTCTTTTACAAATTATTACAGAGAAATACATAAAAGGTAAGATGTTTTGAAACAGGTTGGAGTAATACAAACAATACGAAACCCGAAATGTACTTAACAAAATTAACGAAGATGACAAATATCAATGTGAAATTGGCAAATATCAATTTGAAATGTCTATCACATTTGTGCATAAATTTATGTGACTAGCATTATTCTTTTCTTTCTTGTTTTAAGAGGGGAATTATGAATAATTTGATTTTCAAACAGTTATAGAAAACCCTATTTTCTTGCTTAAGTTGCTTAAATCCAACATTCCTAATACAAAAATTAAAGAAATTGAATTTCCAGATATCAGATTGAATTTGATAGGCTACCTTATCACATTCACCCATTTATTGAAATATTGTTTTAAACAAAGATCAGGAATGAACAAATATTGTTTTAAATCAGATATCAAATTGAATAAACAAAGAGATTAAGACACTCACAATTAATTCAAGAATCGATTGACTTTGCCAAAACAAAAATGAAAACGGTTGAGAGATAGAAACGACATGAAGCTTCGTATTGTGACTTTGAATATGAAGATGCAAACCGTCATTGTATTTGGAGGAAGATAAAGATAAAAATTAGTTGATTAAATGGACGAAGATGAACAATTAAATAAGAATTTTGGAGAGATAATTTTTTTAGCCCATGTTCAACTTTGGACCATAACATTATAACTTGACGCCCAAAAGGTTACATTTTTACCACAAAGTTTGTATTTATCGCCCAATATTAAGTATGTGTCACAAACTTAATTTTTTCGCCCATAACTCAACATATTTGTCGCCCAATATCACTTTTCTTGTAGTGCATCTTACGATATCTCAAAGGTACTTTGCACTTTGGTCTTCAATTGTACCGCTCTTTTATTTCCTCTCTTCTCTCGTATACTGATGCTGATTGGGGTGGATGTCCTGACACTCGAAGCTCTACCTCAGGTTATTGTGTTTTTCTTGGTGATAATCTTATTTCTTGGTCATCCAAACGGTAGCCTGCCTTATCTAAATCCAGCGCTGAGGCTGAGTATCGTGGTGTTGCTAATGTTGTATCTAAGACTTGTTGGCTTCGTAATCTCCTTCTTGAGCTACATTGCCCTATCACGAAAGACACTTTGGTTTATTGTGATAACGTTAGTGTCGTCTAGCTCTCTAGCAACCCTGTTCATCACCAGCGCACCAAACATATTAAAATGGACATACATTTAGTTCGAGAAAAGGTGCAAAAGGGTGAAGTTCGTGTTCTCCATGTTCCTTCCCGATTTCAGATTGTCGATATCTTCACCAAGGATCTACCTAAAATACTATTTGATGATTTTCGAGCCAGTCTCAGCGTTTGTCAACCTCCCATTTCGACTATGGGGTTGTAATAGAGTAAATAAATAATTGTAAAAAGATTTCATTCTTGAGTGGGTAAATGACATTTGTATCCTTCATCATGTACTTTGTATAAATACCCATCATAATAAAATGAAAGTCAACCATTCTATTATAATATCCATGAGGTTATGACATTAGCCAATGCTGCAACAAGTTAGGTAAGCAACTTATTCTCTATTAGGGTGAATTTTTATGGTTGTGGTGTAGGAGTGATAACCTCTTACTTTAGTATAATATTTTGTCTTCCCTTAACATTTAGGACCAAAGGATCCCACCTGCCGGAGCTTTCAGCATTCTTCCCTTAGGAGTACCTAGATTGTTTTGAATGTCTCAAAGAATAAGCTGGCTCAATAATGTCTTGGGAAAAATAAGGGTATTGGGTTTGGCTAGGCTGATTCAGCTTTTGGTGGGGCTGGTTTCCTACGAGTCCAGCTCAAGTTAGAGATTTTTCTAGAGGAAACTGCTCTTTGGCTTCTAGCGCGCTTTGAGCGGTTGTTGGTTGATTCGAGTTAGAGATCTTAAAGAGAAGGCTAAGAAAGAATGATAGACTCTTATTCCTTCGCCAAAATATTCTTGTCTAGGACTAAACACAGTTTATTAACACTAAGCTTGGTTAGTTCAAGAGAGTTTATGACAGTATTCGTTAGGTGAGAGGCTTGTATTTGCGATTTTTGTCTTTTATAGTAAGACCACTTCAACGACCAAGTCTGCGCAAGAAACACATGTTAGAGGGTTCAGAGTTTGACTTTGAGAACCGCCCTTTAATGCTCAAGTTAGTGAATATATTATGTGTTTTTATAGTAAGACTACTTCCATACATCTACTACTACGTGCTTTTGGAGATTTGGAGAATATCTTACAATCTAAAGTAAGGATCAAGATCTAGAACCTTAGACTTGATCCAAACACATATTAAGTCCAAAATGTCTGAAATTTTTATTCAGGTTTCCATAATGTCTAGTAGCTCTATTAACATATCTTAATCATATTGGCCATTAAACATGATCTATCATACATGATGCTACACGCAAAGATTTATATGCATGAAGATGACATGACCATAGGTATTTTATGAGGAATCGAGACCATAGGTATTTTAGAAAGAATCGAGTTTACCAAATCTCCCAAACATAATCAATCATAAATCGTGCAATTTGCAAAGGACATTGCTTTTTTTAGCTGGTGGAATTGTGAATAAATTCTTGTTTTGGGTATGAAAATGACTCAACAGAAACGATAATATGGCAAAAAAGAAAAGTAAAACTAGTAAGAAGTAGCAAGACATCATCAAAGACAAAGGTAGCATAAAGTGGAACGAAGAAGAAGGCAATTAATCATGTCTCCATAAAAATTACAAATGCAAATAGCCATGCCTAGCACTAAAATTAAAGTTTGCCCCAAATTTTCACGGAAAAAAGCCGAACGATATTACCAACCATAAAAGCTTTGGCTTGTCCAACACCCCTCTTTTAGCCCTACAAATGTGTGTGCAATATTGCAATATGCATTAATCTCTCCCTCCGACTCATTTTATCCCGTTTGAAAGTATCACAAAAATTAAAGCGTTGAGCATAGTGCTTTAAAATGAAGGCGTCATGTAAATAGGACATAATTTGAAAGCAACGTAGGGAGTACATTTTACTGAGTAGATCAGATTAAAATATATTAAATGAGTTATGTAGGTTACTCTTTTTATTACCAATTGGGTTTACAATGTAATTTTTTTGAGCTTGTATATGTACTATAATCAGACCTTACTTTGAAAGCATAACAAGTTCATAAACTTATGTATGCTCTTTTTCCCTGTTAATACCTCAGTCGTTCTTCTCATCTACGAAATCAATTTTCTTGGTGATTTAGTATCAAACTAACTCTACACATTTACAAAAAATTTCGATCTTTGTTTGAGGAAGCCCTACTAGTTGTTACTGGCAACAGTCCACTGATCAGAAAACCCGGTAGAAACGGTCCTCACACTTTCAGTCAATTCTTCAATGTATGCTTCCCTCAAAAACACATCAGTATTCAAGTGAGTCACTAATCACTATACTGAAAAAGAGAAGAAATATGCCTCAAAATCCTTCTAACTTAAAACATTCATCCTTTATTACATTGCTGATGCAAATCAACATTTTCTGAGACTAATCAGCTACATTCCTACAAGTATATTGCCAGTTCAAATGGTGTTTACACAATACACGACTTCATAAATATTCTTTCGTGCATTTAAATTTGACACACTTTAAATATCAAGATGAGATAGAACCCTTATTGGACTAAAAATCCAATGAATAAACTAGTGGCAGTAATAGTTTGGGGGGATTTACTACTAAATCTCAAAAAATATTGGGAAACCTAGGAAAAGGGTGATTTTCCAATGTGTCGATGTATGATGACAAGATACTAAAACACTAGACAAATGACTACTCCTCTCTATCAGATACCGATAAGTAATAATTTCCATTACACTAAGTGAATGACAATCATAGAGGACCGAAGGCACGAAAAATACGAAATTGAGTAATATAGAACTTGATTTAGAAAAAGCTCAAATACTTGATGGCCAATGCATGTTGGTTGTGATTTTTCTTTTTGGGTCTTTACCATATATGATTCTCTGCATAGACTGTAAACTTTTAATTTTATTAATAGTATCAAACTGTGTGAGACAGATACTGTTATATGACAGTCTGTGACTCAACGAATTCCATTAATATGATTTAACCACTATGAAAAGGTACTACAATCATCAAGTTTCAAGCTTGTCCTTTCCCTTTCCCCTTCCCCTTCCCCTTCCCCTTCTTCAAGGGGCAGGTAACACTTTCTGACCACCAGTTATGTTCTTCATATTACCAACAACATTTCAATACTCTGATGTCAATAAATAGCTCCCGCCAAATATGATTTTTAGAGGTCAGATGTACGCAATTTTACACTTATTAGTGATAACACTGACAAAGATTTTATTTTCAATTGACACAAGCAAATATGATGTACAATTTTCACATAAAAAAGAAGTGTGCATGATACAATGAACCATTAGTATACACTATTAGATCTAAAACAAAGATGTTCTTCAAATAAGTATCGTCGGACTGCTTCAATTTATTTGTTACAATTTCATCAAAAAACAGTAGTATTTTCTGACTTTCAATTAATAATCAAACTTATACGGGGATACACTTAAATTAATTTAATTAATTAAACTTTCGATCAACATTATATACTCTAAATTACAACAAAATAAAACTCAGTTTTGGTCAAAATGTGAGAAAAAAAAGAAGATGGAACCTTCGGCATACCATGAAAAATGGATGATGCATAAAAAAAGACAATAAAATGCAAAGAAAAAGTAGCAGATAATCTTTGTAAAAAAAAGGGCCAGATTCTTCACAACCGGAGAAATCCAAGATGACATAAATAACGAAGCATAAACTTAAAACCTATTATAGTTGCTTGAGTTGAAGGGAGAATAGGTGAAACCACAAAGGGTATACATGACTTAGTAATAAATAGTAGTGTCAGGTCAAAAACAAATGCACCTTCATTGTGTTGTGCACGATAGATAACGTGTTTAGCTCCTCAAAGTTCCATCCGACTCTACGTGCCATACGTTTTACCCATAACGAAATGAGTTACTTTCGAATGAGAATGATAGCAATACCAGAAGTTGAGAGTAATAGCAACTTTACATTAGCCATCATGTATGTCCAAAATATACAAAAAAGCATTCCTTCTTTTCGTTAATCAGTGCATATGTTTCCGAGCAAAACGAGGGCGAACTGGTGTCTTCGATGGGCTCACTCTACAATTCACCACAACAAAACTATAGTGAAACAGAAACAGATCAAATCAACAGAATTCTGCTAAAGCGTATCTGACCTTATTGCTGTAGATCCCAGTAGCATACCACTGCAATTAAGAGCAGCAATAGCACTTTCAGCCTGAAAACGTCAAAAAATAGGGCATTAGAGAGAATCCAAACTTACGACTTCACTCTGATTATAATAACCCTGTATAGTTAAACTCTCCGTTGTGCACTACGAAAATAATTACTCATCTCTCCCCGTGTGTTCTCTACCAAAGCCTTTGGCACAAAGATTAAAGGGTTGTTTAATTGTTAGGAGAACAAGGCAAAAATTTTGAATTGTAAGGATGACATTAAACGAGAGAAGAAATGTGTAAATGAGAAATATAGAAAGCGGTTGAAACCATTTCCATAGAAGGAAATGTAACAAAAATGAAAGATATAGCGCATGCAGGGGGACAGAGAGTAACTTTGAAGCAGCGGTAAGAAACTTAGCAAAGCTTATTACAAAACCGTTTAACTTGTGTGTTTCTCTATTAACCTTCTTTTCCTACTCGAATGAAACCAACAGTAAATTGGTCTATCAAAATTCAAATATAAAGATAGTAACCACAGCATAAATTGTCGCTAACAAAACCATACTCCATACAAGTGAGCATGCTTTGTGATCAAAAGCGGCTTACTGGCTTCCGTAGCACAATAAAAAAAATGGGCCTACAACCAGCCGTAACCTTTACCAGTAATCCAGTACAGCCAGGCCATTTCATTTCTTAACTACTTTAAGGTACCAGAAAGACAATACCACCACCAAGGCCATAATCCCGTAGAAATTAGGTTAACTACATGAACCAATAATCTTGCCCCACGGATAATCCAGACATATTTTTCTCCTCCATCCATTCCTATCTACGGTCAAACAGCACAAAAACAGAAATGCAACAAGAGTTTGCACACAAGATGGATGCAGGGTATTAGCAAACTTCCAGTAAAAGGCGATAAAAGTGTGCCATGATATACAAATCAAAATTAACATGGTAAAGAGTATAAATACCCTGAATGAAGTGACTCGAGAACATTTGGGTAGGGGATAAGTTATGTATGGAAAATAAATTTGATAACAAAAGAAAATGAAACTGACATTGATAAGGGAATATAGGTGTCGCAAAATAAGCAATCAATCATGCATTGAAGAAAAAGGTTTACCATCCAACACACAAAATAGACCAACAATGATACAGCAAGGTCAGTAAGTAACTAGGTATGCTGATAGCAAATACTACAAGAAACAGAATGTTTCAGGGAGGCATGCCATTCATGCATCTCCTTACAATTACAGGGATGGAAATAGAAGGATGAACCTCAACATCAACTCGAAAACAGAGAATGATAGACTCAGTCCTAATGCAGGACTAACCATCCTTATACGTTCCTGGTATGGTTGTTCATATTATTTAATGGCTCCTTGATGTTTACTAAGGAAGGAACTAATAAAATTAAAATAGATTTATCTTATAATATTATTCATAAACTTAGGCCCAGTTGTTTCTTTGGTTATCTTAGCCCACAAATTATTTATTCAACTCAATTATTTTTCGAACCCAAAATAATTCTCTTCTAATATTTAATTTTAAATTCCTCAAATTCTAAAATATTAATTTCTCAATTATTGTCGTAGATCCCAATAGCATACCACTGCAATTAAGAGCGGCAATAGCACTTTCAGCCTGAAGACGTCAAAAAATAGGGCATTAGAGAGAATCCAAACTTACGACTTCACTCTGATTATAATAACCCTGTATAGTTAAATTCTCCGTCGTGCACTACGAAAATAATTACTCATCTCTCCCCGTGTGTTCTCTACCAAAGCCTTCGGCACAATGATTAAAGGGTTGTTTAATTGTTAGGAGAATAAGGCAAAAATTTTGAATTGTAAGGATGATATTAAACGAGAGAAGAAATGTGTAAATGAGAAATATAGAAAGCAGTTGAGACCATTTCCATAGAAGGAAATGTAACAAAAATGAAAGATATAGCACACGCAGGGAGACAAAGAGAGTAACTTTGAAGCAGCGGTAAGAAACTTAGCAAAGCTTATTACAAAACCGTTTAACTTGTGTGTTTCTCTATTCACCTTCTTTTTCTACTCGAATGAAACTAATAGTAAATTGGTCTATCAAAATTCAAACTACCTAGGTAAAAGAGTCCATGAAATATGGCAAAGAAAACAGATTGATGAAAAGTGAGCATGCTTAGTGATAAAAAGCTGCCCACTGGCTTCCATAGCACAATTAAAAAATAAAAAATAAAAAAAAAGGGCCTACAACCTGCAGTAACCTTTACCTATAATTAGGCTATTTCATTTCTTGAGTACAAGATACCAGAAATATAACATCACCACCAAAGCCATAAAATCATAGAAATGAGGTTAGCTACCTGAACCAATAATCTAATCCGACTGATAATCCAGGCATATTTTCACCTATCCATTCCTATCTATGGTCAAACGGCACAAAAGCTGAAATGCAACAAGAATTTGCACACAAGATGGATGGAGGCGATTAGCAAAATTCCAGTAAAGAGTGCAAATACCCAGAATGAAGTGACTCGAATCAAGAACGATGTTATGGCATTATCCCATTGAAAGAGGATTTGGAATAAAGGTTATGGCATTATTGTGTAGTATCCCTTTGATAGAGGATGCAATGACATTCATTAGGGAAAATAAGTGTTGAAAGATAAGTAATTAATCATAAAAAGGTTTAGCATTCAGCAATCAGCACAGACAAAATAGACCAACAATGAGCAGCCATATTTGATACCAATTGATGTAAATGATACACCAAGTTCGGTTAGTAACTAGGCATGCTGATAGAAAATGCTACAAGAAACAGAATATTTCAGGGGGGCATGCCATTTATGCATCTCCATACAAATAAGGGGATGGAAAAAGAAGAATGAAGCTCGATATCAACTCGGAAATATAGAGTGATAGACTCATAGCCCTAATGCAAGACTAACCATCCTTCATAAGTTCCTGGTATGGTTGTTCATATTATTTAATGGCTCCTTGACGTTTAGATTCAGCATCTTGTTTACTTAACAGTGTCGATCATTTTAGCTCAATAGTGGCCCTTCTATACGACCTCACTAGGACAGCGGCGGGCCCTTTAAGCTTTTATTATTTTCAACATTCTTATTCAGCCCCCCTGAATATTTTAAATTAATCAGCACTTGTTAGCATTACACTTTCCTATGTATGTTTGAGCAGAAGTAACTCCCTTTTACAAGCAACATAAGAAAAATAAGCGGAACAAACATAGCGAAATTAAAATTTGGAACAGAAGAAAGGGTGAAGACATTTGTCACCTAATTGATTACAATTATATCTCTAACATACCACCTAAATATGCCATAAGCTTGGAATGCAAAATATATTAAATAAGACCATCAAGACCTAGAACAAAGTAGAGACAAATTAAGAATTAATAGCCTAACATGATTCGCTAATCTCCTCGAATCGCGAATCGAAAAAAGCAAATTATAGTCGGTTTTGGGCTATTCTTGGACAAATTCAAGCGAATCGCGAATTCAAAAGGCAAATTAGCTAGCGAATCATGTTATATTGGTAATTAACAATTGTAAGGTGGAACTAATAATATCATTATGCTAATATTCGTTTCTTTTAAAACGATTCATATCATCACGCAGTCACATGTCAATCACCTACTAGGAAGTCATAAACGAAAAACCGGTGAGCCTTTGTCACTTCACTATCATCAAACATAGTCGAAACTAACATATCACTGATGAATTTAAGTCATGATCTAAGTCATGTGAAACCTTAAGCTCTAAAACATAAAAGGCTATTTGTTCAACATAGGAGTTACTCCCACAGGATTGTTTTAATTCGAAGGAATTTATTTCCTATGTTAAATTCCTATGAATTTAACAGAATTGTTTGTTAAACTCTAGGAATTTCAATATCCGAGGAATTAATTTCCCAAGCTTTGTTACATTTCATATAATTCATATGATGTTTTAACTAGTATATTTTCAAGCAGGCTATGAATTAGTTGAACATGATAATACCTGACGTCAAGCGGCAAATTGATGGGGTTGGTTACCATTATTTGTAAATTGAGGAACCAAAAAGAAATAACAAAGAATAATTACCATCACAAACTCAACAAAGGCAATACGAGTAGAATGATGATTATCTCCAAGCATCCTCAGTTGTTGAACCTGAGACAGACAATAATCTACAATGAGAAACCTAAGAAAAAAGATGTTGATAGTAATTTACACAAGTAAAATTATTTTAAGCCCCAAACCTCTCCACACACAGATTCGAAAAACATTTTGATTTCAGCATGAGAAACCTACACAAGGCAAAAATATATACGATAAGTAAAGCATAATTTCCCTAATAATCAACAATGAGCAAAAGACAATATAAATAAAAGGCACCTTCTTATCAATGTTTGCACAGTAAACAGTTCTAGCACACATTTCTCGTTCATCGTCATTCTGAAACAAGAATTGCCCAAGCATGTATATAACTTTAGAGCGCATAAAAGGAAAATACATGATCCCTAGGAACAGTATAATAGCTCAGAGTTATTACTCACCTGAGGCAGAAAAGTGGGGTTTACAGGAGCTATAGCGGTTTTAGAAGGAAGAACTTTGATAGGATAGAACCCAAGCATTGTTCCAGACAGATTCAAAGCGGCCAGCGCACCTTCTGCACCACCACAAGAACATTTGGTTAGTAAGAAATAAGACCTTGATTAATACTTCCTCTACATTTCAATACCAGCAACATTCGATCATTTGCGAATGAGAGTTTGATTAATCAAACATTGCGGGTATTAAAATCCAAAAGTACTTATGAATGATTATAATTTACAAACATTCAATCCATCATAGTTGATAAGTACAAATAAAATTACCCTCATCAGTAAACTCAACAAAAGCAAAACGAAGCACAGAATTTGGATCACCGCAAATTCGACAGTCAACCACCTACAATAGTATGATTTCATGGACAAAATTCACAAAGGAACTTCTTAAAAACATAACTTCTCCACAATCACAAGAAAAAATCATAAACCTGGCCATAATTTAAGAAAAGAGATGCCAGCTGCTCCTCTGTCACCTTACTCCCCACAAAAAAAAAAGGAAAAAAACAAAATCAACAATTTAGACTAGAAGAAAAAGTAAATTTAGAAATTGGGTGATCCAAGATACCTGCTGATCAATATCAGAAACATAAACAGTTCTCCTAATAACCTCGTCCCTTTGAGCCATACCAGTTCTACCATTCCTTCTCTTCCCTTGACTATAGTTACCCTTCTTCTACATTCACAAACACTCCCAACATCATAATCTAACTTGACATGAAGTTCAAAGATTAAAAGTTATTTCTTCTAAATTCTCAAACCCAATCAAATATCATAATCATTATCTTATTTAAACAATGATCAAAGATTAATACTTTTTCTTCTACAATCAAAAACACAGTCAAATTCATAATCTAAGTTGACTAAATGTTTAAAGATTAAAACTTTTTTCTTCTACATTCTCAAACCCAATCAAAATTCTAAATTATAATTCAATTCTCAAACAAAGTCAATTTTAAAAATCAAAATAAAGCTCAAATATTAAAAAATTTTCTTCTGCATTCACAAACACAATGAAAATTGAAATATTATAGCTTTTTTTATATAAAAGGGTATTGAAATTAAAATTATACCTTTCTCGGAAATTGATTGGGAATCTGATGATTACCAAAAATTGTGAAAGGAGAAGAAGGATCATCCATAGGAATAGGAAAAAGGTTGGGTACAAAAGGTCCATGGAATTGAGGATTTGGGTTGGTTAAAAGGGTATGAGGAACAAACTCTTTAGCACTTGGATTAAGTTTAGACAACATTTCTTCTAATTCCCTCATTTCTCTGTTATGATTCTCATTATCTTTGTTGGATACTTTCACCTTTTGTTCATCTTCTTCAACCCTTTTCATTTCGGAGCTCCAATTCAATGACCCATTTTCAGAACCCATATCAACTTTCACAGTATTTTCAACCACCGCCATTTTTTTTCTTTTAACAACTCTCTCTCTCCTTTGAAACTTCCGCCTACCTAATTTTATCAAAAACAACCATTAGTGCTTCCCCACATTAAACAATCATTGAAGATTATAATATATGATTCACCACTATATAAGTACAAAAGACTAAGTAAAAAAATTATAAATACAAATACTATAATACCTCTTTATGGAAAAAGATTTGAACTTTGAATGAATGATCTTCTAAAATTTTGATCTTTGAGGGATAAATATGAATATAGAAGAAGTATAACTTAACCACACATCAGAGATTCTTTTTCTCGAGATTTAGTTGAAATTGAGGGATAAAAAGAAAAAGAAAACTTAATAAAATTTACCCTATGTTGTTGTGAAAGAAAGGGATGAACATGAACTTTAAATGAAATTATGATTTGTTATGTAAGAAGAAAGGGATTTTGTCGTTTTAGATCATAAGGTGTAAGAAGCAGCAGAAGATCAAGTTTTGGTCTGCAACAAATCCTTCCAAAAATAGTGTAAAATCATTTCCTTCTATCAGATTTTGTTTTTGTTTTGCTTAGCTTTGGGAATTTTTGTTATTAGCACTTCGTATTTCTCGACGATAATAATACTTCCTCTTAATTCATATTAGTAAATAGTAAATTTCATTTACTTCTCAAATAGTTCCATCCGAATCAGTTTAGATGTCTCATTTCTTTATTTGGCAAAATCATATTAATTGTGCTTTTTTGTTTATCCTTTTTTTACCTAAATACCCTCACTTTTCCAATTCCCAATACCCAACTACCATCTTTACAATTAATTTAATCAATTAAAATACTCAACTATCACCTTTTTAATGGACTCCACTCAACCCTTAAAATTCGTGATAAACTGATTCGAAGGGAGTACTATTTATTTATTACTTTTAAATTGTGGTTTATTATTAATTTATAAGTCAAATTATAATCATGTAGTATTTCATTTAATTTATTTAATAAAGTTTATTAATATTAATTTTTTATAATTTTTAATTATACATAATTAATTATTAAACATTACCTATTTACTTTAATACCCTTAATAATATTAGTACTTACAACCTACTTCTAAAAGATAAAACCAAGTCATCTCAAAAAAAAAAGATAAAACCAAGTCTATGTGACAAGTGGTGGAATATTATTAGCGTAATTCTATGAATATGGATGATATTGCATGACAAATGCCAAAGTATGTCATGTAATGTCATAATATGCTACTATGACTGTATGAGGTTGATTCTAAGGGACTTTCTTATTCTTTCTTATTCAACTTAAATTTCTTATTTTTATTTTGGGTCAAGTCAATTTAAATTTCTCATTTTCATTTTTTGCATGGATATTTTACCCTTATACTCTTACTTCACCTTATCTATTTACTTTTATACCCTTATTAAAACCATCTAGTCTATTTTCTCCATAAACAATCAAACTAACTCCTAATCTAACACCATCTTAATTAATCTCTTGCCTTTTCAGCATCACCTTCTCTCTAGAATCTCCTCCATTATTCTTCAAACCCTAGATTTGGGTTCCTTCTCTTCTTCTTTGTTTTTCTGGGTAAGTTTACTTCCCCTTTCTTTTGCTTCCTACCATTTCTGACCTTTCGTGCTCGTTCATATCTCCTCCACCATGGCCGAAAACCCTAAAACTCCCAAAGTTTCACCACTCAAGAAATCAAAAAACGCCATTAACTCTCCTGGCGAAAAGCTCTCCACACCTGATGTTTCGCCTCTCAAAATCCTCAAATCCCCTCTCTCAAACCCTAAGTACTATGATGATGAGTTTTATGACTCATATGAGGACGATGACTCTTCAACTAAGACAGATCCAAATTGGGGTAGAGAACTAAACTTTGAAGGAGAGCCCATCTACACACCTGAGCCTGAATTTTACCCGAATCGTGAGTATTCTTCCGTTGATGCACTTTTCTCTAACACTGATTGCGAGGAGGAAGATTGGCTTGATAAGCTTGGGTCGTTTTCGAGTATGTTTCTATTCTTGTGGGTGCGTTATGGCTGATGATGATGTTTGATTGGGTTTTTTTATGCATTTTTCTGTTGCTCAATGATATTTTTTTGAGAGCACTTTTAATTGCCACCCCAAAATAAAAGAACTTATAATTAGGGTTTGGAAAGTTTTCCAAAAATTAAAGCACAAAAATGTTCGTTTTTTCTCAATGACTTGAAGGAGTTAAATACTCTGAGAGTTTTCCAGATAAACAACCACTTTTTCCATTAATGTAAAATGAGTACAAACATTTCATTTTAAACAACAACAAAATTTATTGCATTTGTTGTTTAGATTTGAGACATCCCATTTTCAAGATCTCAAAAATTTGTCCAAAAAATGATTCATCTTTTTGTCTTCAATAGGTAAGTGGTTTTCTGAATGTGTATTTGTTTTTGCTAGTTGTTTCCCTTTCGTCTCCCAAAAATATTGGTCATTGATCTTTGTTGTTCCATGTAAATGCTAGTGCGTTGGTCTTTTTGCACCATCATTAACTCTCCTAGTTTGTTTATGTTGATATGTGCTCTTGATGTTGGTGTTGTTCATCTTGTTGCTGGGCTGTGATGTTTACATTTTCTTGGTCATGTTGATGTTGATGTTGGGCTTTGATGTTCACATTGTGTTGGTCATGTTTTTGATGTTGTTGGGCTATGTTGTTCACATTGTGTTGGTTTAACATGTCCAGTGCATTGTTATGGGTTTCATCAAGACCCCCTTGATACCCTATCATGTCAATCAGTTAGGTCATTGTTTGTGAACTTATCCTTGTGAATAAATGTTGAAGAGAGTCCACCACTAGTTGTTTGTCTACACTATCCTCAACTGATGGTAACCAGATCTCAGGTTAATTTTAGAGAAAACTCCGGCTCCCTTCAACTGGTCAAATAAATCATTAATTCTAGGAAGTGGGTACTTATTCTTGATTGTGATTTTATTCAGCTCCCGATAGTCAATATATAGCCTCAAAGACCCATCTTTCTTCTTCAGAAACAAGACTGGAGCTCCCCATGGTGATACACTTGGTCTGATAAACCCTTTATCTTGTAATTCCTCGAGTTGGGTTTTTTAGTTCAGCCAACTCAAGTGGTGCCATTCTATATGGTGCTTTTGAAATCGGGCTTGACCTTGGAACTAGGTCAATGTGAAAATCAATCTCTCTCTTTGGAGGTAACCCAGGTAGATCATCGGGGAATACGTCAGAAAATTCTCGCACTATCAAGATTTAGCTTAAGTCGACCTCCTTGTATGTTGACTCGCCCATGTGGTAGACATAGGCTTCCCCACCTCTCTTCGGGAATGTGGTAAGCCTCTCGATCATCTCTGGCTCAATATTAGGTATGGTCTCATCACTAAAAGCTACTTGATCCCCTAGATTGTTCCTAATCTTTACATTTCTCTCATAGCACTCAATCACTGCCCTGTGTTTACCTAGCCAGTCCATTCCCAGAATAACATCAAACCCTCCTAAATCAAATACAATCCGGTCTACATGGAACTCCTTACTCTGGATCGCTAATGGGCAATCAATCAAATTTGTATTACATGATACCGTTGTTCCATCAGGTAAGTCAATTCTATGCACTATAGGGCATACATTAACAGAATAGTTCAAGGATCTCACGAACGACTTAGAAACATATGACTTGTCGGCCCCGGAATCAAATAAGACTCGGGCGGACTTACCAAGCAATAACAGTAAACCGGAAAGGACTTTACCTTCTGTTTTAGGAATCAAGGTGCTAGGCTCCCCTGCTGCAGTAATGGCAAAGAATTTTCCTCCTCTCGGGCGCTTGTTCCCTTGGCCTCCAGAAGGTGAGGCTCTATTGTCGTCTTTATATTCAAGGCAAAGCTGAGAATTGTTACGCTGGTTCCCTTGATTTCCTGAGTAACGTTCTCCACCATTCCTGGGGTTTCGCCGACCAACAATCTCGAGCTAAATGACCTGTTTTTCCACAATTCAGACACACAACTTTCCCCTCATAGTTGACTCCCTTTGAGTGCCATTTCTTGCATCTGTTGCACAATTGACTTTTTAGCGGATTGGAGTTTTGTGGGTTTTTGTTGCTGTTGAAGCGGTTTTGGTTCTGGAAGTTTCTGGGGTTTTGGTTCTGATTCCCCTTGAAGTTTCCCTCAACTCTGGGCTTCTTGCTTTGACCTCCCTGGTCTCCACCAGATCTCTTTTTCCTCATATCTTCCTCTCTCTTGCAGACCATTTCTTTCTCCATAGCATGTTCATACATAGCTTGAAAAGACTCATATTGGCCCATCAAATTTTGGTAGCTGAAGTTGAGACCATTGTAGAAACGATCCATTTTTTTCTTCTCATCAAGCACATAATCTGGAGCAAATCGAGCCAACTCTAGGAATTTGTTAGCGTATTCAGTAACGCTAAGAGAATGTTGCCTTAGGTCAAGAAATTATGATTCTTTTTGTCTCTGTAGAGCTGCCGGGTAGAACCTCTCCCTTAGTTTCTTCAAGAAATCTTCCCATCTCCAACTTGTGGGTTGTACTGCTCCACCAGCAGATATGGAGGCAGATGAGACACCCTTTAGGGGTCTCTACCAAAGCTCTGCAGGTCTCACTAAATAGAATGCTGCAAGTTTAACCTTCGGATTTTCTGGGCAGTTCACCACCTCAAGAATTTTCTCGGTTTCATTGATCCAATCTTCAAGGACAACTGGATCTGTAGCACCATTGTAGGTCTTAGGCCTGTGTGTAGAAGCCTTTTGTAAAACTTACTCTCATCATCCACACTAGCATGTTGGTTAGCTATAAGCTGAACTAATTGAGCATTGGTCTCTTGCATGACTCTAAGTTGCCCTGTTAAGATATTCAGCTGGGCTTGGGGATCCATTCCTTCCCCGATTTCCTCTTTGTTCCTGCCATGAGGTAATAACTAATTTATAATTATGCCTTTAAGACAAATAGGTATGCACATGCATAACACTCTTTGTTAACTCTTATTGACTTAGTAACTTACTAACTTGTCAATTTCCATCCCATTCAATATTCCAACACTTTTAATGACGACTTTACCCTCAATTTAATGTACCGTCATGCTTAGGCAACTTAGCCACATAATTAGATCATCACTTGCTTACTAAGGACCTTTAAGACCTCTAATTTACTAAAGGTACTTAGTTAAGTATCTTATTTAAGTAAGACTTATATCTTAAATTTTTCTTTACGAAAAATTATTTCCTAATTACTTTCATTAGTTACTCTAAACTTCAACTTCTCTAAGTTAAATTAGTTCTCTAATTTTCGAAATATTTGAGACAAGCTTCCAAAGCCATAGCTCTGATATCAACTGTAATCGCCCCGAATTATGAAGGCAAACACTAATTGGAATTTAGTATTAATCAAGCGGAAGCTTACTTTTGCCAGCACAATTAAGGGGTTACTTAGAGGTTAAACCAATATCCAAGTAAAATATTTGAACCAAACCAAATCAATATGACGGAAGTCTTAACTGTCCAAAGTATAGGAAAATTACAACCAAATCGAAAAAAGTCCAAAGTTCAAATACATCCTTAAAATAGTCCAAACCTAAACAACCCAACTAATAGTCTCTCAAATACAATAAAGAGATCTAAACAAAAGGGGAGTCATACTCCAACTCGGGTTCAGCTTCCGCTCGCATATCCATTCTTCGTCGAGGTGCCATAGGGGTTTACTCTAAAAACAAAACCATTGAAAAACATACAAAGCATAGTATCAGTAAAAAGGTTGAGTATAACACACTAGTGTCTGTCAAACAAGTTATTAAAACCTTTTTGATTTGAGTAAATTCATTTTGAAAGATGCTTTTTCATTTGATAAATCATATTATCATTCAAACTAAATTCAATGGTTTTATAGTAATTTCAAATTCTCAATTTTCATCATAAATCTTAAGATCTCAATGGATCCAATCAATTTCAAACTCATATCATAAGTTTGCATGGGTACTCTGTGAGTCATCCTGTGACTCGTTTGATAGTCGGTCTACCGTCCGCGACATGTCCGGCAAGTGTAACACAATGGTATTGTGAACAATACGCGCTCAGCGTTGGTGAGCCGTTTAATCATGCACACAACATTTGCTGTGGCATATGTACCCGCCATTTAGGGTAAAATATTTTTATATATAATATATAACTTGTAATTTCAATAACATTTGAAAAGTCAAAAATATTAACTTTTTCCTTATGATAAACATCTTTTATTTGCAACATAGCAAAACATATTTTCTTTACAACGTAGAAAATCGAATCATAATCTTTCCCACATGGGTAAAACATGCATAGCATAATCATATCATCAAACATAACCTTTGTATTATATTGGGGCATCACTATCATGTGTGGAAATGCATCGTAACAAAACGTGATTAAAATTCTATACGATTTTTCAAGGAAACCATTAAAATGTTTCATTTCAATCCTTCTCAAAGTAAATATAACTTAAAAGAGTTTTGAAATTCATTCAAAACAAATAGAATTTAGTTCATAATTCTATAAAATCTTTGTCATAGGAGATTTCATAAAACACTATTTTCTTAAATACGAGATAAATTTACCGATAATAAAATCAATAATTGATTTACAAAATACATATTAATTCTCCAACAAGGCCCACATTAATCAAGTCATTATAATAACTTAATTAAAATGAATTTAAGGTTGTCTCATCAGATTATAATTGATTATACAAATTTATAATTATTTTACGATTATTTCGATAATTTAGGCATTTACCGTTATTTAAATGATGTTTTAAATTCATAAAATTTATAAACCATCTAAGTAAAACTTATTTATTCTATGAGACAGTAGGTTACTAAAAAAATTATAACTTTTTGATATAGGTCTATTTTTACTCAAATTTAATTAACAATATTACGCCTTTAAATAATTAAAAAATATTTATGAATTTGATAAATTAGTAAATAATTACTTATTAGTTTACTAAATTTTACCAAAGTTCTAGAAGTTATATAATATTGTTATTAGCTCATTCAAACTTATAAATTTCAGGTATGATATTTATCTTTTTATATAGACATCTTATAGATAAATCAAATAAAATCGGTTTGAAACTATTTAAGTCCGAATAAAATAATATAAAAATTATGATGATGTTCCAGAAACTATTTTAAGGAATATAAAATTTTAAATAACCATTAAAATCATGTGGGGTATTTTTAATAATTAATTTTGTTATTTTACCAATACACCGAATAAAATTTATTTAAGTCCACATATGGTCACGCAAATAGATATAAATTTTTCCACATGTACCTACTTTTTATATAAGTGTCTCATAAAATTTTCATGCCCAAAAGACGCCATTTAGTATTTATTTTGTTTTTTAGTGTTTTCAAACTTACCGATTATTAATAACCGAGTAAAAATTATTAAGGTCCTCAATCGTCAACAAAATCTTCTCAAACTTTTACCAACATTTAGTTACGGTCAATGTGAGTATGTGATACGACTTTCAATTCCATATGCCTTCATTTGGTAATTATTTTATATTTTACTATTTAACAGTTTACCGATAGACAATTTAACGATTACTAAAAAATCATGAAAAATCCCAAACTAAATATATTCTGGCCAAATCTTGTCGGAGACATTATAATATGATTTTATAATTAGTTTTTATGATCAAGAATTAATCTAATACTATATTTTATCATAAGAGTATTTAACACCTTAAAATCCCTTAAAATATCGATTTAACAAATAAATTTAAACAAAATTATTCAAGAGATTTTTTTTATAACATATAGCTACTGGAAATTATTTTTAAAATGCATTTAAATATTTTCTAAATCCATATAACCATTTCCATCACAAATACTTTCATAAAGTAGTGTAAATCATGCCTTTAAACATACAATAATTCATAAAATTAACATGCATGATGCCCACAATAACAATACATGTAATAAATCATTTCTTACTCAAAAGTATCATTTTGATATCATTTTTCAAGATTTAAGAACTTCTCTTTGGGAATTTTATTTTTAAAAACAAGTTTATACAAAACTTTCCCAACTTGTTCTTAAATCCTTTAAAAATCACCCCATATGACATACCTCGACTCCAAGCCTATATAAATATTCCATAAGCTCCCACGTAAGCTCCTATATGTTCTTAGAAGTGGTTCCAACTTCGGGTCTTAGCCCTTCAAGTCTCAACTCCAACTCTTCAACTAAACATATTGCAGTCATCCAAAAAAAATCAATAAAGATTTCTAACATGCACTTAACATTTCTTAGTTGGAGTTGTTAAACATACTTGTGATGATTTAACTTATTTGAAGTGTACTTATTATGTTGAGCAACATACTTTATCAAGTCCCATAATTTTACTTAAAATCCTTGAAGTAACAAAATTTATAAGATTGTGAAAATAACATTTTCTTTTCTTTTACTTTCCATTATAATCGATTTTTTTTTAATAGAGGTTTGATAAGTGATAATTTTCTTAGTTTTAGATACAAAAAATATTCATATTAAAATGATCTTAGTTTATAGAAAGATTCATGTAAGAGTGTTCTACATGAACAAGTTTTACAAAAACTAGTGGAATAAGGAAATGAATGTAACTTACTCTATACTTGGTGGATTTCTTCAAGTTTGGTGTCTATGGAAAGCTCTTGAAATGAAGATTATTTTTATGGAATATTTGAGTTTATAAACATAAATTTTCAGAAGTTTAAGATGAGTTTTTGAAGAAGATTTGATGAGAAAAGAAGGTGACTTAGTAGTTGAAAGTTTGAAGGATGCTAGTGGTTGTTCATGGATGAACTTGGGAGCAATGTGTTGGGGATTTATGGCTGAATTCTTATTCAGAAATTAGAGTGTCTTTGCTTCAAATATTAGCCTCTTGCATACTTGTAATGATGCATAATTTAGGTTAGAACAAAAGGGTACTTTGGTTAAAGTGTTTTGCTTGAGTATGTAAGTGTATAAAGGGCTATAAAGAGGGTTTGAGACAGCAATTGGGGCTGCTGTTTGGGGCTATTTTGTAGGTGATTTTTGTCTCATTTTGGTCTATTATAGTGTAGGAAAGGTTTATCTAAGATAGTTTAAAGTTTGGGTAAAAATTGTTGTACATGTAACAAGTTATGTAACTTGTATTATATGTTTAAAAATCACTTGATATGTGTATGAAATATTTAATTTACTCCCATCATGGTTAAATAATATGCTCGGGTAATAATTAAAATTTTCTCGAACTGTTATCGGTTGTTGCTCAACTTTAAGTTTTTACCTCCAAAGTTTACGTTACTTGTTATGATTCATAACCACGTTACGAATTAACAAGTTTCTAATCATCATAAAAAAATTTTAAATTTCTACCATCACTAATTAAATTTTAATAAGTGACAGACAAATATTAAAAAAATTAGTCGCTAAAAAAGACTAATGAAATCTCATTAATAATGCGACTGTTTCAAGGTGGGACTGTTTCGAGCAAATTCGATGAATAGTTAGGATTATTAAAAAAATAATCGATAGTTGGGATTATTTTTTGCCAACAGATGATAGTTGGGATTATTCTTGGCAAATTTTCCTAAAATTTAGGAAATGAAGTAACTTCCAAGTATATTTGGTTGACGGTACTAGAAGCGTAATTCCTTCTAGTGTTCCATATTTATTTAATGTGGAAGGTGATCCATTGACTTATAGCGATGCTATAGCATCACATGATAATGCTTTTTGGGAATAAGTTATTGATGATGAGATGCAATCCATCATGGGGAATAACACTTGGGTGTTAGTGGATATTCCTTCTACTTGTAAACCAATAGGTTACAAGTGGATTTTTTTGAAAGAAAATGAAGATTGATGGTACTATTGACAAGTTGAAGGCCCATTTAGTAACACAAGGCTTTAGGTAAAAGCTTGGTATCGATCATTTCGATACATATGCACCGGTTGGAAGAATAACCACTATTTGGTTAATGGTAGCTTTAGCTATAATCTATTATCTAGAGATATATTAAATGGATGTTAAAATTGCATTTCTATGTAGGGAATTAGATGAGGAGGTTTATATGAAATAACCCAAAGGATTTGTTTTGGAAGGATAAGAGCGAAAGGTGTGTAATGTTGTTAAATGCTTATATCGACTTAAACAAGCACCTAAGCAATGGTATCAAAAATTTGATGAAACGTTTATGTCCTTTGGATTCAAATTGAATTAAGCCGATAAGTGCGTTTATAGCAAATTTGATAGCCATGTTAATGGGGTTATGATTTGTCTATATGTAGATGACATGCTCATCTTTGGTACTAGTTTAGTACAAGTTCAAGAGACAAAGGATTTTTTGTTTGGATCCTTTCAGATGAAGGATATGGGGGTGGTCAATGTGATCTTAGGTATTAAGATCATGAGAAAGGTAACTGAATCAAGCTAAGTCAATCTCACTATGTTGAGAAAATACTTAAGCGGTTTAGTGTGCTTGATAAGGCACCAGTCTCTACTCCCATGGAACCAGGTTTGAAATTCGCTAAACATACCGTTCAACCAATTTCTCAATTGGAGTATTCAAAGGTAATAGGATCTTTGATGTACGCCATGACCAGTACAAGGCCAGACATAACTTTTGCGGTTGGTAAACTTAGAAGATTTACAAGCAACCCGAGTCCCCATTATTGGATGGCGATAAGGAGAGTATTAAGATACTTGTTGTGTACTAAGGATTATCGTATGACGTATAACGGTGACCCTTCTATTTTAGAAGGTTATTCCGATGCTAGTTGGATCACTAATGAAGAGGATAATTCTTCTACAAGTGGTTGGGTGTTTGTTTATAGGGGAAGTGTCATCTCATGGTCCTATAAGAAACAAACATGTATAGCTGATTCTACTATGTCAACAGAATTCATAGAGCTTGCTTCAGCATCTAGTGAAACGCAGTGGTTAAGGAATTTCATGTTTAAGATACCTTTGTTACCTAAGCCAATTTCACCAGTGGTGATTCATGCGGATTGTATGACAGTTTTAGGTAGGGCTTATAGTCAAGTGTAAAATGGTAAGTCTCGTAAGATTGCTCTCAAGCACAGTCTGGTGCAAGAACTTATCACTAACGGGGTCATAACTTTTGGCTATGTAAAACTAAGTTCAATGTGGCTGATTCATTTACAAAATCCATGAGTAGGGATTCAATTGAACATGCGTCAATTGCAATCGGATTATGTTAATAAAGATCATTTGGAAAAGCCCAATTCATATATGAGTAACATCGTGTCTTGAATTCAATGTGGTATAAGTCCTTTTTGATTTTTGTAAGTAACAAGTCCTAATGACCCATCGTTGCTTTAGACCGTGATGAACAAGGTAGTCGTCCATTGAAAGTTCTCAAGATTAAGGGTTGAAGAGATCTTGGTGTTGTATCTGTTTCACGGGGATATGTTTATACGTAATCAGAACCTACTTATATAAGTGTGAAGTGTGGCCGCTTCAAGTGGTCAAGATTGACATATCGACTATGATAAACTTATAAATAAGATACGGACACGGCCTTATAAGATGTCAAGTTAATGAATTTATGTTGCGTGTACTCCATCCTTAAGTGGTGGGAAGGGTCATTTGATTTAAATCCAAATGGATATCAATTCTGGCTCGATCACTTATAAAGTGTGTTATACTAGGCGTTAATTCAATCAGTAGGGATATTAGCTGTAGGACGCTGTCGTATGCGCACAAATTTAAATTATATTTTACCCTATTACAGCTTGCTAAATATAGTAAGTGGTAAGTAGGGGTCGAACCCATAGAGATTGTGATTACTAGTTTTAAAGATACTTCTAATTTACTTTACTACTAATAGAAATAATGTAAAGTAAAAAGATGGGGGGAAATGAGTTTTGATTACACTACTAAAAACTTAAAAATAAAATAAGCTTAAAAGTAAAATATGTAAAGTAAATAAGAGAGTAAATCAATAAGAGAAAGTAGTAGCAACATGTATTTTAGTCATTGGCAAGATTATTTCTAATCATTGATTAATTACAACTTTTATATGAATAGGCGGCTGTAGGATTTATAGTACCCTCGTAAACCCCTTGTCAACCCTTTTATATTAGCTTACTATTTGTACCTGGACTGATGTGAGGAAGGTTTTCACCCACTCAGTCTGAATCAATGAAATTCAGATTCAAGAAACCAATGTGGACTCAATCTTACTGCACAGATGATGAAGAACAGGAAGGCTGATATTTCAGACTTGATGTTCTGACGGATAGTAGTGTTGTGGAGTTGTTCTTGCACCAGGCTTCACTCACCCATGCAAAGAAAACTCACCCAATGAAAAGGGTCTTGTTTCACTCACAAAACCAGAGAAAAAGGAAAAATCCAATTTGTATTCAAAAATGAAATTTGAGGAAAAACAAACTAATGAGTCCTTTAAATAGGCTCTCAAGTTCTAAAGAAAACACAACAAGGCTTGAACATCCCTCAAGATTTAATAGGAGGCACGTGACATAACATGTGCTTTATTTAAAAACTTAAAACAGGCTAAAATAGGCAAGGCAGGCTGCTGGGTGAAATCTGCTGACTGGCCCACCTTGCTGGTGCTTTCTACTGCTCCTGTTGTATGATCAATAGGGTCCTAGGGCCTTGGTGGCTGGGCCCATGTGCAGAGATGACACTTTTACCCTTGATCAGGTCTAGAGTGCTTTCATTTGCTCTCTAGGGAGTCTTCCAGGTCTACTGGTCAGCAGGTGGCTGATCAGTGTTCTGTTTTGTGTCTGATTGTTCCTTTAGAGGTGTGCTGGCTTCTTTGGGGTTTTCCTTGGTTCTTTCTTGGTTAGTCCACGTAGCTAGAACCTGTTTAGACTTGCTGATGCCTTTGTTCAACCCTGATTCCTCTTGGTGAAGATTTGGTGCAGAGGTCTTACTCCAACAGTCATTATTTGTGACAGTGTTCTGTTCCCTGGCAGCTGTATCTGTTTGGTTTGTAACTTGACTTGGGGGGCTCCTCTGGGTTTTTCTTTGATTGTTCCGTGTTCCTAACTCACTTAGCAAACTATCCATGCCCATGATACAGCTTAGATCTTCCTGTGTAGAATTTGGTGCAGATGAATTCCTCAAACAGTGATTTTTGACATTGTGAGATTTGTGGTCCGCTGGGGACTCAGAACCTATGTGAATTGGTTCATTCTCCCCTTCTTTGAAAGGAATTGTCCTCAATTCTGTTTCCTCTCCCAAATATGGTGCCAGGTCCCCTATGTTGAAGGTGTCAGATACCCCATATTCATTTGGCAGGTTTATTTTGAATGCATTTTCCCCAAACTTGTCTATGATTTGGTATGGACCAATTGCTCTGGGCATCAGTTTGTTCTTCCTTTGATGAGGAAAACGTTCCTTCCTTAGGTGTACCCATACATAGTCACCAATTTGCAGGTTCCTGTTGTCCTTCAAGCCCTTGTTTTTCCTGATCTGGTACTGTTGGTTAGCTTTCACAATGTTATCATGCACTTGCTTGTGGATCTGTAGCAAGAGATCAGCTTGCTCCTTGGCAGAAACATGCATCCTGTTATTCAAAGGTACATCCATCAGTGTAAAAGGTAATAATGGGTTAACACCATACACACATTCAAAGGGAGTGTATCTGGTACTGCAGCTAGGGCTTCGGTTGTAAGCAAATTCAGCATGGCTAAGTTTGATGTCCCAGTCCCTAAGGTGCTTGCTAACTAGGGTCCGTAGAAGGGTTCCTAGTGTTTTGTTTGTGACTTCAGTTTGCCCATCAGTTTGTGGATGGTGGGCAGTGCTAAAACATAGTTTGGTTCCTAACAACTTCCACAAGGTAGTCCAAAACACACTTAAAAACTTAGAATCCCTATCAGACACTATGCTCTTGGAGATGCCATGCAACCTAACTATCTCAGCAAGGAACAACCTGGCTACACTTTGTGCATCCTCCACCTTGGTACAGGCAATGAAGTGAGCCATTTTTGAAAATCTGTCCACCACTACCATGATGGAGTCTTTTCCTCTGATTGTTCTAGGTAGGGCCATAACAAAATCCATACTCAGGTGTTCCCAAGGCCTCTCAGGTACAAGCAGTGGCTTATACTCACCCCTATGAAAAACTAATTTGGCTTTGATGCAGGTCTCACATCTCAGTATATGCTTGCCCACTGTTCCCAACATTTTGGGCCAATAGAAGTGTTGAGCTAGCATATCTAGGGTCTTTTGGATCCCAAAATGTCCCCCCAGACATCCTTCATGTACCTCTTTCACAAGTACCAGTCTTAAAGGTAGTTTGGGTATGCACAATCTGTTCCCATGGAACAGAAAACCTTGGTTCAGGTGATATGTACCACTTGGTCCCTCAAGACACTTAGCATAGATCTCTTTGAAATCCACATCAGTAGCATAGTGTTCCTTTATCATCTCAAAACCTAGGATTTTGGTTTCAAGTAGGGCTAACAACTGTTGCTTCCTACTCAAAGCATCTGCAATCACATTAGTCTTCCCAGATTTATACTTGGCTACAAAATCAAAGGTCTGTAGGTATTCCACCCACCTAGCATGCCTAGTGTTCAACTTTTTCTGTCCATGCATATATTTTAATGACTCATGATCAGTGTGTAGGACAAATGGTTGAACCCTTAGGTAATGAGACCAATGCTCTAAGGTTTTAACTAAGGCATAAAACTCTTTGTCATAGGTGCAGTAATTCAGTCTGCTTTGGTTTAGTTTCTCACTGAAGTAAGCTATGGGTCTGCCCCCTTGTAGAAGAACAACTCCTATCCCTACCCCACTGGCATCACATTCTACCTCAAAAGGTAGCTCAAAATCAGGTAATTTTAGCACAGGTGCATTGCACATGGCTTTTTTTACAAGATCAAATGCCTTCTAGGCTTCATTAGTCCATTGAAAAGTCCCTTTCTTAGTGCATTCTGTGATAGGTGCCATCACACTACTAAAATTTTTTATAAACCTCCTGTAAAATGATGCTAAACCATGGAATGACCTGATGTGTGTGATAGTGCTAGGTACAGGCCAGTCTCCGATTGCCTCTACTTTGGCTGGGTCTGGCTTAATGCCCTCCTGTCCCACTATGAATCCTAAAAAGCTGACTTCCTTCATTAAGAAACTACATTTTTCAAGTTTGCCATATAGCTTTTGTTCCCTAAGCACTTGCAGTAACTGTTTGAGGTGTGCTAGGTGTTCCTGCAGCTGTTTACTATACACCAGTATGTAATCCAAGTAAACCACCACAAATTTGCCTAGAAATGGTCTGAGCACCTCATTCATGAGTCTCATGAATGTGCTTGGGGCCCCTGTGAGACCAAATGGCATGACAAGCCACTCATAAAGACCATATTTGGTCTTGAAAGCAGTCTTCCACTCATCCCCTGCCTTCATTCTGATCAGGTGGTATCCACTCCTAAGGTCAAGTTTGCTAAACCACCTTGCTCCAGCTAACTCATCCATTATGTCATCTATCCTTGGGATAGGAAACCTATATTTGATGGTAATGTTGTTGACACTCCTACTGTCAACACACATCCTCCAGGTACCATCTTTTTTGGCACTAAAAGGGTGGGCACAGCACATGGACTAAGGCTTTCCCTCACATAACCCCTGTCTAATAACTCCTTCACCTGTCTTTGAAGCTCTTGGGTTTCCTTAGGGTTTGTCCTGTATGCTGGCTTATTTGGCAAAGGTGCTCCTAGTATTAGATCTATCTGGTGCTCTATGCCCCTAATAGGAGGAAGACCCTTGGGTAAGTCTTCAGGGAAAACATCACTGAATTCAGTGATCAAATGTGTTATCTCCTTAGGTAATTCAGGTGTTCCCTCACTCACTTCCTTGAGAAACAAGATCACTCCCTGTCCCTCCTGTTCCATTTCCCTCATGTATCCCTTCCTACTGATCAAGTGTATGGGCTGCTTAGGTTTTGGGGGTGGAATGGCCTGATGTGGAGGCAAAGGTATCAGGTCCTTTAATTTTCCCTCATGTCTTATGGTGTATATGTTAGAGTATCCATTATGCACAACCCTCCTATCATACTGCCAAGGTCTCCCTAGCAATATGTGACATGCTTCCATGTCCAAAACATCACACAACACTTGGTCCTGGTATGACCCTATGGTTAAGGTTATGAGACTTTGTTTATTCACAGCTCCACTTGCCTTATTATCTAACCACTTTAGTTTGTAAGGGTGGGGGTGACTCTTAGTTTCTAGGTGTAACTCCTTTACCAGCCCTTGACTAACACAGTTAGTCTCACTCCCCCCATCTATGATTAAGTCACACACTTTTCCCTCTACCTTGCATTTAGTTTGGAAGATGTTCTCCCTTTGGTCAGACTTTTTTGCACTAAGGGTAGTGTGGAAACTCCTTCTGATCACCAAGTTGTGGTGTGTGTCCTGTTCAGGGTAGAGTGACTCTCTATTCCCTGCTTCTTCTTCTGAGTCAGTGGTGTATAGAACTAACTCTCCCGTTCCAGTCTACACATAAGTGCCATCAGGGTCCTCTTCTGTGGTTAAAGGTCCCACCTGTTCCTCTTTCCCCTCTATGGTCACTAACATGGTTCTTGGTCTGTCCCTCTCTCTGATTTCATTCCATTCTTGAAGGGTGAAGGCTCTATTATTTGGGCAGTCATTCTTGTAGTGTCCTGTTCCATGACACTTGAAACACACTACATTCTTGTTGGGGGAAACTCCCTTCCCTTTCTGTTCTGTGTTAGTATTGTGTCTAGGGTTAGGTAGGGTGTTGATTGGTCTGTTGGTGGTAGTCTGATTTCCCATAGGGTATGAGTGTCCTATGCCATAGGTAGGTTTCTTCTTGGCATGCTGTTCTAACAACACTGCATGGTTTCCTGCTAGAGCCACAGTTAGGTTGGGTACTAAGGCAATCTTGATTCTCAAGTCTTCCTTCAACGCAGCAAGAAACTTTCCCACCCTCATTTCCTCAGAATCTGAAGCGTCACATTGTACAGCCAATTTTTCCTAATCTTGTATGTACTGTGCTACTGTTCTATTCCCTTGGACTAGGGTGTTCCATTTTACTGAAAGTTGTTGCTTGTAATTAGGGGGTACGTACTTTCTTCTAAGGTGCTTCTTCAGTTTGTCCCAAGAATCTATCCTAGGCCTGTTCTCCCTTTCTCTCTGCCTCTGTATACCCTCAAACCAAATGGCTGCTAGTTTGGTCAATTTGACTTTAGCCATCTTGTATTGACTGGCTGCTGGTGTCTCCCTATAGTCAAAGAACCTTTCTAGTCCCTTCTCCCACTCAATGTAGTCCTCAGGGTTTAAGGACTGCCCATCAAATTCCCCTACATCCACTCTTAGAGACCTATCTTCCTGATTTCTCATGTTCTGCATCCCCTCTTGGTTGTTTACCCCTTCTGGTCTTAACAGACCAGCCTCTGCCAACATTTGGGTTATCCTTTGTACGGTATCATCAACAATGGCATTCCTCTCTTCAACATTCATGTTCACAAGTATGAAAAAATGCACAAACAAATACTTTGCGATCTTTTCAAGTAGATGTCTGTAGCTTAAAAAAACGTCTGATTTGGAGTCCGTATGAGTGAGATATGGCCATTTCAAAACTGGTGCGTCAAATACTTCGCGAATTACGTTTTTTTGTGTGGCTCCAAATTTTCTCATTTCGTCCAACTCTATTTTTAATCAAAAATCCTACAAAATATTAATAAAATTATATAAGTGTAGATATTAATTCATAAATTAAATATTCACTAAATATTAAATATTATTTAGTAACGTAATAAAATTATACGTAAAGAGGAATAAAAATAATATAACTTTTAGCACTTAACAAATTCCCCCACACTTATCCTTTGATCGTCCTCGATCAAATTTAGTATTTTAATAATATTAATTAACCATTTTCGAATTTGCATTTAGCATATGCAACAAGCCATTTAAACCTCTAGGTTACCCCTAGTGGACGAGTTATGATCTCGTGAGGGTTTACAGAAGATATACCCACAAAATCTCAAAATTTTCTTCCAGAAATATATTTTTATAAAAGTATGACTAATTTCAAAAGTATTTTTCTTAATTAGAAAGAAACATAATATCTAGCTATATTATCAAATTCACACATAATCATATATTCCTATTGAAACCCATAAATATTCAACAAACTAATAGAAAATGTTATGCATCTTTAAACTTGTAATATCCGATCTTTTAATTCTTTTCATGATATCACAATTTTCAAACCAAGTAATTACATGGTACTAGAAATCCATTGGTTGATCACTCTTCGATATTAAATAACACCATATTTTGTTTCCGTTTTGAACTTCTCCATTCATAATTATACATTGTCCTTTTTGGACCTACTTATGCCCCTCTTAAGCCATGATCTACCAATAGGATATATATGATTGATTTTTGACCTATTGGCACAAGGTTTTCCTTGTTTTTCACATCGGTTTCTCAAGGTATATACTTTTTTTTTTCTTCCTTCTTTTTTTCATAACATTTTTTTCACTTCACTTTTCATCCTCTTCATCATTCAAGTATTGGATTATGGTGTTAATTGGAAGAGATCCTTTCAACATAGATATCGTAGTAAACGAGTAAAAACTTCATAGTATGTGTGATACATAATTACTTTAAATTTAATTATAATCAATTTTTGTTTATTTTAGGATACAAGTAGCATAACATTAAATATTAGTAAATTGAAACCAAGGAATACTTATAACAAATATGATGTAGGTGAACCAAAACAATATAGAAAGATATAAATATTCTTACAGTTAATTTATTTACAAGTCAATAAGTCATACTATTATATTAATAATAATTTTTTTTAGGAGAAGTTTGATTTATATGTATATACCTCCCCCCCACACTTAAATCTTACATTATCCTTTATGTAATCCTTTTTTATGTATATATATATATATATATATATATATATATATATATTTATAATAATATATATATATATATATATATATATATATATATATATATATATATATATATATATATATATATATATATATATATATATATATATATATATATATATATATATATATATATATATATTATTTATGTTTTTTTTATGAAGAAAGAAAACTTGAAAGATTAATTTAAACAGACATAATACTGAATATAAAAATAGAAATTAAATACGTTAAAATACTTCCCTTGGGTTGCCTCCCAAGCAGCGCCTCTATTTAATTGTCTATGGCTAGACTTCATAAACTGGCATCTTTAAGTTTTGAACATCAACCCAACGACAATCAAATCCTTCATAAAATAGCTTGAGTCGATGACCATTTACTTTGAAAATCTTTCCATCCTGTAAATCTTTGATTTCTACTGCACCATGATCATAAACATTAGTAACTTCATAAGGTCCCATCCATCTGGACCTTAATTTTCCTGGAAATAATCTTAATCTAGATTGGTAAAGAAGAACTTTGTCTCCAACATGGAAATCTTTTTTAACTAACATCTTATCATGATATAATTTAGACTTTTCTTTGTAAATCATTGCATTTTCATAGGCTTCATTTCTTATTTCTTCTAATTCTTGAATTTTTAGTTTCCTATGTATTCCTGCACTAGGTAAGTCTAAATTACACTTCTTAATTGCCCAAAATGCTTTATGTTCTGATTCTACTGGGAGATGACAAGATTTACCAAAAACTAGTCTATAAGGTGACATACCAATTGGTGTTTTATACGTAGTTCTGTAAGCCCATAGTGCATCTCCTAGTATATAACTCCAATCTTTCCTATTAGGATTCACTACTTTTTCCAAAATACTTTTTATTTCCCTATTAGAAATTTCTGCTTGTCCACTTGTTTGGGGATGGTAGGCTGTTGAAATCCTATGAGTTACATGATATTTCTTAAGCACAGATTCCATTACTTTATTACAAAAATGGGTTCCTCTATCACTTATAATAGTCTTAGGTACTCCAAATCTATTAAATATTTGGGATCTAATAAACTCAACTACAACTTTAGCATCATCTGTACGAGTAGCTTTTGCTTCTACCCATTTAGATACATAGTCAATAGCTAAATGAATGTAAAGGTTACTATTAGACTGAGGAAATGGACCCATAAAATCTATACCCCAAACATCAAATATTTCAACCACTATAATAGAACGTAAGGGCATTTGATCTCTTTTAGATATATTTCCTGTCATTTGACATCTTTCACAAGTTTTCACAAAGAGATGTGCATCTTTATTTAAAGTAGGCCAATAAAATCCACTTTCTAATACCTTATGTGTTGTTCTTTGGCCACTAAAATGTCCACCACATTCAAGTGAATGACAAAAACTCAAAATTGACTTAATTTCATTATCAGGCACACAACGTCTTAGCACTTGATCGGAACAGATCTTTAATAGGTAAGGCTCATCCCAAATATAAAACTTAGCTTCATACCTTAATTTATCTTTTTGAGCACGTGATAAATTCTCTGGTAATCTTTTTGTAACAATATAATTCACAATATCTGCATACCAAGGAAGTTTTCCATGCAAAACGTACAGGTGCTCATCTGGAAAAACATCACTTAGAGGAGAAGATAGATTATTATCTAGAATCAATACTTAAATGATCAGCAACTAAATTCTTTTTCCTGATTTATCTCTGATTTCTAGATCAAATTCTTGTAATAATAAAACCCACCTAATCAGCCTAGGTTTTGATTCTTTCTTTTTGAATAAATGTTTAAGTGCAGCATGATCAGAATAAACTATTACTTTAGTCCCTAAAAGATAAGAACGAAAATTTTCAAGTCCAAATACAATAGAATAAAGTTCTTTTTCAGTTGTTGTGTAGTTACATTGTGCATCATCTAAAGTACGAGAAGCATAATAAATCACATGAGAATCTCGTCCTACTTCTTGTCCTAAAACAACTCCTATTGCTTTGTCACTTGCATCACACATTAATTCAAAAGGTAATTCCCAAATAAGAGGTTGTAAAATTGGTGCAATTACTAATTTTTCTTTTAGACAATCAAAGGCTTCTTTGCACTTATCATCAAATACAAATGGAACATCTTTACTTAAGAGTCTACATAATGCTTGGACAATTTTAGAAAAATTCATAATAAATCTTCTGTAAAAACCAGCATGCCCTAAAAAAGATCTAATATCTTTAACACAAGAAGGATAAGGTAAAGATTGTATAACCTCAATTTTTGCTTTATCAACTTCTATTCCTTTAGAAGAAACTACATGTCCTAAGACTATACCTTGTTCCACCATAAAGTGACATTTTTCATAATTTAACACAAGATTAGTCTTAATACATCTTTTAAGAACTAAGTCCAAATTTTCTAAACATTGGTCAAATGAATCGCCATAAACTGTAAAATCATCCATAAAAACTTCAATTATATAAGCCACATAGTCAGAAAATATAGACATCATACATCTTTGGAAAGTAGCTGGAGCATTGCATAAACCAAAAGGCATTCGACGATATGCATATGTTCCAAAAGGACATGTAAAAGTTGTTTTTTCTTGATCTTCGGGAGCAAAGGCAATTTGGTTATACCCAGAATATCCATCTAAAAAACAATAATGAGAACGTCCTGCTAAACGCTCTAACATTTGATCAATAAAAGGTAAAGGAAAATGATCTTTTCTAGTTGCTGCATTTAATTTTCTATAATCTATGCAAACTCTCCATCCATTTTGTACTCTAGTTGGAACTAATTCACCTTCTTTATTTTCTACCACAGTTAATCCTGTTTTCTTAGGTACCACATGTATAGGACTAACCCACTCTGAATCTGAAATAGGGTAAAAAACTCCGGCACTAAGAAGTTTAAGAATTTCCTTTTTAACAACTTCCATCATAGGAGGATTTAAACGACGTTGTGCTTCTCTAGATGGTTTAGCTCCTTCTTCTAAGTTAATTTTATGCATACAAGTAGAAGGGCTAATACCTCTAATATCAGATAATGTCCATCCTATTGCCATTTTATTTTCTTTTAAAACATTAATCAATCTTTCTTCTTGAGACTCATTAAGATTATTTGCAATTATAACAGGTAATTTTTCATCTTTCTCTAAATAAACATATTTAAGATGCTTAGGTAATGGTTTCAATTCTAAATCAGGAGAAATTTCAATAGATGGTTTAACTTGATCTAAAAGTGGATGAGTACTAGAAGTTGAAGTATCTAACCAAGAAAGGTTCTCATGATAATCCTCATCACAAGCAAGACTTACTAAATCAGTAGCTATCTCTTTTAATCCATAACATAAAGATGCATACAAACCTTCATATGAATCATACTCAATTATATCCTCAATATATGAATCTATGACATGAATTATACAAATAGAAGCAATTTCATTCAATGGGTGTTTCATAGCCTCATAGATGTTAAAGAATATTTTATCACCATCAAACTCCATGGATAGTATACCATTGTGTACATCTATTATTGTTTTAGCAGTTCACATAAAAGGTCTTCCTAATAATATAGGAGATAAATTAGATAATTGGCTACAATTATCTTCCATTTTAAGTACATAATAATCTGCTGGAAACACCAAATCTTTAACTTTAACTAACTTTAACTGATCACAAGCAAGACTTACTAAATCAGTAGCTATCTCTTTTAATCCATAACATAAAGATGCATACAAACCTTCATATGAATCATACTCAATTATATCCTCAATATATGAATCTATGACATGAATTATACAAATAGAAGCAATTTCATTCAATGGGTGTTTCATAGCCTCATAGATGTTAAAGAATATTTTATCACCATCAAACTCCATGGATAGTATACCATTGTGTACATCTATTATGGTTTTAGCAGTTCACATAAAAGGTCTTCCTAATAATATAGGAGATAAATTAGATAATTGGCTACAATCATCTTCCATTTTAAGTACATAATAATCTGCTGGAAACACCAAATCTTTAACTTTAACTAACACATCTTCTATTACACCTTCAGGATAAACAACTGACCTATCAACTAATTGAACTATAATTCCAGTCGGTTGTAAAGGTCCTAGATCTAAAGAGGAGTATATAGACTTAGGCATGACATTAATTGATGATCCTAAATCTAACATGCATTTATCAATCATTGAATTTCCAATAGTACATGGTATTGCAAAAATTCCAGGATCTTTCTGTTTTTGTGGGAGTTTTCTTTGAATAACAGCAGAAACATTTTCACTACATATAATTCTTTCATTACCTTTTAATTTCCTTTTATTAGTGCATAAGTCTTTTAAAAATTTGGCATATCGAGGTACTTGTTTAATTGCATCTAATAAAGGAAGATTAATCTCTACTTTCTTAAAAATATCCAATAACTCTCTATTTAGTTCCACCCTTTTATCAACTTTTCTTAATCTTTCAGGAAAAGGGGGTCTAATTTCAGTAGCATCAATAGAAGAGTTAAATGAACTTTTAATTCTTTCATTTTCTTTCGTTTTAAATTGGCGACTATTTTTAGAATCATCATCTAGTTCATTTTTACTCTTTTCATCATCCTTAGTAGCATCAATTTTTCATCCTTCTTATTATGGTCAACTACTAATTCCTTTTCAAAATCTGGAGACCTTTAAGTAATATCAGAAAGTTCCTTGCCACTGGCACTAACATTTTCTCTAGGATTTAATGGTTGGGAGGGTAACTTATTACTAATTTGCACTTGTAAATTACTTATATCCTTAGCTAATTGTCCAACTTGATTTTCTAAATTTTGTATACTGGACTTAGTCTCTTTTTGAAAATTTAGAGAACTAGAAGCAAGAGATTTTACCATATCTTCTAAGGTCATACCTTGAGATTGATTTTGTGAAGGTTGTTGTTGATTATAAGTTTGACCAAAACTTTGAGGGTTGTTTTGACTAAACGGTTTGACATTTTGGTTCTCCCATCTAAAATTAGGGTGGTCTTTTCATCCTTCATTATATGTGTTTGAATAAGGATTGTACTTTCTTTGAGGTTGTCCAGGAAATCCACCAACAGCATTAACATGTTCATCTTCTTTTAATGCTGGACATGCATCAGTCGCATGCCCATAATTTAAACATATACCACAAGATTTTACTTGAGCAGTTAAATTATTTTGAACAAGTTTATCAACTATATTTATTAATGCAGATAATTGTTTCTCAACTGAACTAGAATTACTCATATCAACTTTTTTAACATTTTCTTGTCGTGTGAAAAATGATTGAGTATTACCAGCCATATTAGCTATTAAATTTCGTGCTTCTTGAGGGGTTCATCTATCATAGCACGTTCATTAGGAATAAGTCCTTCATAAAAATATTGAATTAAGAGTTGCTCAGGAATTTGATGATTAGGACAACTAGCACATAATCTTTTAAAACGTTCCCAATATTCATATAAAGTTTCAATAGAAAATTGACGAATTCCACAAATTTCTTTTCTTATGGAAGCAACTCTAGAAGCTGGAAAATATTTTTCTAAGAATAATGATTGTATGTCAGTCCAAGTAGTGATAGATCCAGGTGATAAATAATACAACCAATCCTTAGCAGAATCTTGTAAACTAAATGGAAAAGCTCGTAATTTAATTATATCCTCTTCTATATTTTCAGGTTTCATTGTACTACAAACAACATGAAATTCTTTTAAGTGACGATGAGGATCTTCACCAGGTAAACCACGAAATACAGGTAATAATTGAATAAATCCTGAATGTAATTTAAAAGGAGTAGTAATTTCAGGAAACACAATACATAAAGGTTGATTATCAAAAGTTGGAGCTGCAAGCTCCTTCAAAGATTGATTAGCCATATTGAAATAATTAAGAACAATCTCACCAGATGAAGTAGCTAGGTTGAAAAATTCTTCAAGCGAGAATATGAGTTCCTCTTCTTCTGATTCTTCGCCAATCACCTTTCCGTCTCTAAGTTTCATAAACTATACCCTTATGCTTTTTGACTAATTTGATTTGAAAAATATAAAAGAAAATAGTAATAGATAATAAAAATAAATTAAGAAGTAACTTTGATAGTAATTTTGACACAATCCCCGGCAACGACGCCAAAAATTTGTAGGACGCTGTCATATGCGCACAAATTTAAATTATATTTTACCCTATTACAACTTGCTAAATATAGTAAGTGGTAAGTAGCAGTCGAACCCACAGAGATTGTGATTACTAGTTTTAAAGATACTTCTAATCTACTTTACTACTGATAGAAGTAATGTAAAGTAAAAAGATGGGGGGAAATGAGTTTTGATTACACTACTAAAAACTTAAAAATAAAATAAGCTTAAAAGTAAAATATGTAAAGTAAATAAGAGAGTAAATCAATAAGAGAAAGTAGTAGCAACATGTATTTTAGTCATTGGCAAGATTATTTCTAATCATTGATTAATTACAACTTTTATATGAATAAGCGGCTGTAAGATTTAGAGTACCCTCGTAAACCCCCTGTCAACCCTTTTATATTAGCTTACTATTTGTACCCAAGATAGTAATGCCCTAGTGTTCATTAATCCGATTTTAATGAATTGACTGCTTTAATTTTAGGAAGACTTCACCAACCATTAAATTTAATTAAGAAGATAACCCAACTAAATTTAATATTATGTAAACTCTAATAATAAAACTAGATTCAGTTATTATTACTAGTTGTTTCTTTAATAAAAATAACTAAACAAAGTTTAATTAATTTTAAAACATTAACTTATACAAGAATAATTAAGTGTACCCAACAAAATTAATCTTATATAAATTTAGAGATATAACTAGTTTACATAAATACTCAATAACAAAGTTGTATAAATTAAAGACCCATTTCAAATCTCATAAAAATAATATGCCAAGACATTAATACATGTTACTACAAAATAAAATTACTCTAAATTAGACATGAAGAAATAGGGAGAATAAGAAAAATTCATTAAGTAAATAATTTTATAATAAAAAACTAAAAATATTTTTCTATATCTCTATATGAGAATATTTGTTACACACCTTTGTGGATGATCAAACCTCTATTTATAGAGATGGAGATAAGATAAGACGAAATTATACAACTCAATTCTAATTAAACTTCTCTTCTTTAATCATCCAAGTAGGAAACTATTATGGTGGAGAATTGAACACATAAACCTTTGAAATAGGAGAAGTTTCCACCACTTAGCAAGACAATTTGACTTGAAATTGGCTTCTTAACATTTAATGAGACTTATCAAGTTGAGTTGTGTCTTGAAAATATCACAACCGACTTCAACAGCTATTTTGTCATATTTTTGAGCTGATTCAGGCTTTCCATAGAACATAAAAGCTGTAGATCTTTTCAAGTAGATGTCTGTAGCCTCAAAAAACGTCTGATTTAGAGTCCGTATGAGTGAGATATGGCCATTTCAAAACTGGTGCGTCAAATACTTCGCGAATTACGTTTTTTTGTGTGGCTCCAAATTTTCTCATTTCGTCCAACTCTATTTTTAATCAAAAATCCTACAAAATATTAATAAAATTATATAAGTGTAGATATTAATTCATAAATTAAATATTCACTAAATATTAAATATTATTTAGTAAACGTAAAAAAATTATACGTAAAGAGGAATAAAAATAATATAACTTTTAGCACTTAACATTAGCGTTAATGCGTGAAATGGAATTATTAATATGTTTTATAAATAAGAGTTTTATTATACCCTAAATGGGGGAAGATTGTTGAACATTTAGTGTCTAATAATCCTAAGTTTGTAATGACTAAGTACTACGAAAGTAGTGGGACAATATATTAAAATACAAATTCTAAAAGGGGTTCAAAGGATTGGACAAAAGGAAAGTTGGAAAACCGAGTCAGCAAGAAAAGCTGACTCGGCTTTCCTTGTGTGGGAGCCTAAAGTCGACTCGTCTTTATGATCTGGAAATCCAATTTGTCCAACAGGAAAATCCGAGTTGGCTTTCCTGGAAATGGAGCAAAAGCCAACTCGACATTTTGTTTTGATATGACCGTTGAGTCATTACGTTTCCTTTGTGTTGATTGCATTGGATTCTCTTAGTTATTCCTCTTCATTTTTTGAGTTACAAAGGTATAATGGAGGAGAATTTATGAATATCATGGTTTAATGGTATTGATTGATGACCATTAATATTGATCATCAATGGTGATTAATTGTGCCATGTCTCTTGGATGTACTCTTAGTACTATGAATAGAGGCTTGGGGATGAGTGAAAACTACACAAAAGTTCTGAGTTTTCATTCTTATTCTTCTCATTTGTTTGTGTTCTTTTTAAGAAAGTAATTAACTCTTATTAAGAGTTTCCAAAATCTATAATTCTCTAAACACATTGTTGTTAAGTGACATACCCTAAGTACTAAGGGTATGTTGTGTTGTTTGTATCTCGTTGTGAATTTCCAAGTTCAAACCCAAATACCTTTGTAGGGGGAAATATCACAAAAGAAAAGTGGTCACACGCCTACAACAAGTATCAAGCTTCCGGGTAACAGCTGTCGTTACAAAACAATCTTCAAGTTTATTTTAGTGTTATTTGTAAGTTTATTTTTTGTCATCAACAAAGGGATAAATACAAATTTCTATTTGTAATTTATATTTGCAGTATTAAGTTCTTAATAAATATTTTGTGTAAATCGAGTTCCATAAAAATAGCCAAAAAGATTGGCTAAAGTTATAATTTAAATTTTTTTTTAAAAAAAACCTAAGAGGTAAGGATTCGAACTCTAAATCTTCTGTTTAAAAATTATGAATTAGATTACACTTTTCCTTAGGTAAGGTCATAATGTCATATGATCGATTCTTATATAGTCCGCCTTATCCCTCAACAAACTATATAATCCAATAATAAACAACTTGTCTTGTTTTCATCGCTCTTAGTTTCTAAAACAGAAGATTCAAGGGAGGGAAAGTGTTCTTCTGGTCATGCATTATTTGGATTTCCCATTAAAGCTTCATGATTTTCACCACATCATAGACAAATTGAACTTTAAATCGTTTAAGATGTTTTATAATCTTCAAATACTCCCCTTCCCTGTATTAATCTCCTCATCATATGTCCCATAAACTTTTTACCTTCCTATCTAATGAACTTGTCCTCCTTATTTATTAAGCAACATCACCCATTAAATGGCGCAATATATCCTTGTGTTATCCAAAGATTAATCAACCTTTTTACTTCTTTAGCAACATCATGTATCAAATAATGCATTTTAAATGAACTCAAAGTCATTATATAGATCCTATACACTACATCTTAAAAGAAAAATCACTGACACAAATTTTTGATAAAAACAAATATTAACCACATCTTCTATACTTAATCCTTCATTTTGGTACAAATTATCCCCGTGATATTAGGAAAAGTGAGTTAACAAACATAATGATTTTCAATGAATAAAATCGCCAAATTATCCCAAAACTCATGCTCTTGTATTCTTTGTACTGTACATTCTGAATAATAAGAAAGCTCTTCTTCTTCTTTAATCTATCAATGGCGTGAACCTTTTCATGGTATCAGAGCGGGTCTGAGATACCTCTCCTTTTTTTTGGTTCATTTCTACTGTTCGCTTTCTTATTCTTTCTCTTCTTATCTCTTTCTTTTCTGAGTAAAATTTCTGAGCAAGCTTCGTTACTTCTTTAATGGCTTCTGTCTCCACCAATGTCGATCCCACACAACATCCTTCAAGCCATTTTTACCTTCATCCTTCGGACCACGCCAGTGCTAAGCTAGTGTCCATTCCCTTTGACGGTACCGGTTATGCAGATTGGAAAAGGAGTATGATTATCGGGCTAACCGCCAAGAACAAAATGTGCTTTGTCGATGGTACTTTGGAGAAGTCGCCTACCAATGCTCATGAAGCCAAGGCCTAGGAGCATTGCAATAACATGATTATGGACTGGCTCATTGCTTCTTTGGAACGATCCATAGCTCGGAGTGTGATGTATTACGTTACTGCCAGAGAAATATGGCGTGATCTCGAAGAGCGCTACGGCCAAACCTCAGTGGCTCAGGTTTACTCTCTACATACCGAACTCTTTAATAATGTACAAGAGTCTAATATGACCATCTCTGATTATTTTACTAAAATCAAGTTTATTTGGGACCAACTTGATGTTCTTGATCCTATCCCTTCTTGCACTTGTAATGGCTGTGCATGTAGTCTTACCAAGAAGGTTTTCAAATCACAACAAAATCAGCGTGTAATTCGTTTTCTTATGAAGTTGAGTGAACCTTTTAATCAAGTCCGGACTAATATTCTTATGATGGAAGACTTACCTAGTGCCTCTTTGGTTTATCGTTTGTTGCTTCAAGACGAACGCCATCATTCCATGAGTAAACTAAGCACACCTCCTTCTGATTCCCTTGCTTTCCAAGTTGGACGTTTTTCTGATCGATCTCACTTGACTTCGCGTGGTGCCTCTTGCTACAAGGGAAATCATGGTTCTTATGTTTCGGGTACTAAAAGGAATCCAACTGTCCATTTTTGTGACCATTGCCATATGTTTGGACACACCATGGATCGTTGCTATAAGTTACATGGTTATCCATCCAAGTCTCGTCCCGCACATGGTAAACGAGTTGCTGCTCTCGTTACTGACACTTCCCATGTCTTACCTGCAGATGTTGAAGGTACTGATCTGACTCAAGATCAATTCACTCATTTGTGTGCACTTCTTGGTAAAGCCGATAATCCACCCGAAGGTGTTGCTGCTGAACCAGTTACTGATTCTTGTGACCCACTATCAGCTAATGCCGCAGGTATTTTTTGTTTTTCCACTACTCATAGTGACGCCATTTGGATTCTCGATAGCGGCGCGTCGGATCACATGTGTACCTCACTTCACATGTTTTCCAACCTGCGGCCTCTTTTGGATAGTTATCACAAAATCACGATTCCTAATGGCACCACGGTTACTGTTACTCATATTGGTGATATTCAAGTGATTCCCAATCTTTTACTTACATGGGTTCTTTATGTGCCTCATTTCCGGTTTAATCTTGTTTCCATACCGCGTTTATGCAGAGATACTCAATCTTCCATTTATTTTACTAATACACAGTGTTGGATGCAGGGCCCTTCGATGATTCGGCCTTTACTTCTTGGTAATCTCCATAATGGACTATACTTGCTGACGCATAGTGCTACTAATGCTAATCAAGCCGCCATCTTATCCAATGAGAATAAGACTGTTTTTACTTGTAATACTAATGCTATGTCGAAGCATCATGAGGCCAAGTTATGGCACATCCGTCTTGGTCATATCCCTTCTTCTACTATGAAGTTTGTTTACCCTTCCCTTGATGTACATAGTATGCAACGTGATGTGTTTTGTACTATTTGTCCGCAAGCACGACAAACGCGTTTGCCATTTCCATCTAGTGATATCAAAACCACATCACCTTTTGAATTAGTAAATGTGGATGTATGGGGGCCATATTCATCGCCCACTTATGATGGTTGCTCTTATTTTCTTACGGTTGTCGATGACTTTACTAGATGCACTTGGACTTTCTTAATGAAGTATAAGAGTCAGTCTCTCATTTTTTTGCAACAACTTGCTCGATATATTGAGAACCATTTTCGCACCACTATTAAAATTGTGCGCTCTGACAATGCTCGTGAACTATGTGATGGACAAGCCTACCGTTGGTATGTTGATAACGGGATTACTCACCAAACTAGTTGTGCTCACACTCCTCAACAAAACGAAGTTGTTGAGCGCAAACATCGACACCTTCTAGAGGTCGCCCGTGCTTTATCTTTTCAAGCCAATCTTCCCACCAAATTTTGGGGTGCCTCCATTCTTTGTGCCACCTATCTTATTAATCGCTTACCTTTGGCTTGCCTCAATCATATTTCCCCATATGAAAAACTCTTCCATCACCCTCCTTCTCTTGATCACCTTCGTGCCTATGGTTGTCTCTGTTTTGTATCCACTCCCAAGCCAAACCGTCTCAAGTTTCACCCACGTGCCCACTCGTGTATCTTCCTTGGCTATCCTTGCAATCAAAAAGGGTATAAAGTGTACAATTTATCCACTCACAAAGTTGTTGTCTCTCGGGATGTTGTTTTTAAAGAACACCATTTCCCATTTCACTTTCAAGACTTGTCTACATCACCCTTTCCTTCTTTTTATTTACCTGTACACACACCACCTCCCATTATTACCCATGAGTCCTTACCCCCCATCTTCTCTTTTACCCACTAATTCTCCTACCCCTCCACGTGATACTTCTTCTCCTCATAATACTTCACCTTCCCACCCCACTGACTCCTCCACCCCTCCTTCATCTTTACCTCACTCTCACCCCGATCATTCCCTACAGAAGTCCACACGTCCTCACAACCTACCCATTCACCTAAAAGACTATGTTTGTTCTTCTTCCACCTCCCACTGGTGTAATATCGTCCATTTTGCTTCACTACCCCTTCACCATCAAGCGTTCATCGCCTCCTAATCCGTATGGCGAGAGCCTACCTCTTACAAAGAGGCTGCCCAGAGTGAGTCCTGGCAGTCCGCAATGCAAGCCGAAATCCGTGCCTTAGAGAATAATAATACTTGGGATCTCGTGTCTCTCCCTCCGGGTGAAAAGGCCATAGGGTGTAGATGGGTTTACAAGGTCAAATTAATGGCCGATGGTTCTCTGGAATGTTTTAAGGCTCGCTTGGTTGCTAAAGGGTATTCTCAACAATATGGGGTGGATTATCAGGAAACCTTTTCCCCGGTCATTAAGATGACCACTGTTCGTTGTCTTGTTGGTCTTGCATCTAGTAAAAAGTGGTCGATTTTTCAGGTGGATATTAACAACGCCTTTCTCCATGGCGATTTACATGAGGAGGTTTATATGCAAGTTCCCGATGGCTTATCACATCCTCCTAACACTGTGTGCAAATTAAAGAAATCTTTATATGGTCTCAAGCAAGCTTCCCGCCAGTGGTTTAATAAGCTTACTTTGGAACTTTTGCATCAAGGGTTTACACAATCCCGTAATGATTATTCTTTGTTTACTCGTCGGACATCTACTTCCATGGTTATTCTTGCCGTTTATGTCGATGACATTATTATCACTGGCGATGATGTTCCCTTTATCACCCAACTCAAGCCGCATCTCCATACTACCTTTAGTATCAAGGATTTGGGTTTTTTGAGCTTCTTTCTCGGTATCGAAGTCACGACTTTGTCTGATGGCATCGCCTTAACCCAACGGAAATTTACTCAGGAATTATTGCGGGACTCTGGCATCACTGCTCCCAAGACAGTCCATACTCCACTTCCTGACACACTTAAATTGTCCCACGATGATGGTTCGCCTCCTTTCTCTGATCCCATTTATTATCGCAACATTGTTGGCAAGCTGAATTTTCTCACACACACTCGTCCGGATCTTTCTTTTACGGTATAGACTCTGAGTCAATTTATGCAACACCCCTCCGAGCTACATTTTAAAGCTCTTTACCATACGCTTCATTACATTGCTAGCACAACCGGTCAGGGAATTTTACTACGCGCCAGTCCCAACTTAAACTTCATGCTTTTTCCGATTCTGATTGGGCAGCTTGTCTCGACACTCGTCGTTCTGTTACGGGTTATCTTATGATGCTTGGTAATTCTCCGGTTAGTTGGAAATCCAAAAAGCAGCCCACCATCTCCGAATCCTCTTCCGAAGCGGAGTATCGCGCTATGTCTTCCGCCGCTTCTGAGATTACTTGGCTCGTCCGTCTTCTTACAGAGTTGGGTTTCCATGATCTTCCTCCTGTTGTTTTACATTGCGATAATCAATCGGCAATGCATATTGCTCATAACCCAGTGTTTCACGAACGGACCAAACATATTGATATTGATTGCCATTTCACCCGGGAAAAGGTTCTGGAAGGTCTCATTCAGCTCACGTATCTACCTTCTCAATTACAACTCGCTGACGTTCTTACGAAGTCTCTTTCGTCTCATCAGCTTCGCCCATTATTGTCCAAGCTTGGCATGATTAATATCACCCTAAGCTTGCGGGGGGGTATTGAACCACCTCCTACAGCAGCTGTTACGTAGATATATTCCAGAACATTCTAGCATGTAATATAGTGGGTTTGTAAATATTTTGTAGTATATCAGTTTGTTATTTTGTTTGTTAGAAAGTTTGTTTTACCTTTGCCGCATCATACCTGATAACTTGCTGCCCATGCCTCTTCTTGTATATATTCATGCTCTTGTATTCTTTGTACTATACATTCTGAATAATAAGAAAGCTCTTCTTCTTCTTTACTCTATCAATGGCGTGAACCTTTTCAACATTTTCTCCATAAATGAGTGAATGTCAAATTCCATTACCACAATCTATCATAGAAGAAACTCAAAATTTTAAGAATTATAAGCAATTTACAATAAGAGATAACTAAAATTTGTTAAATTCAACTTAGATTCAGATTCTGAATGACCAACAGCAGCCAGAATTTAGAAATATATTCAATAAATTGTACCATTGACTTGGAGTTCAGAAATCTACACAATGCTATATTCAATAAATGGAAGATAATGCAAGAAAAGAAAGCAATTAGTGAGGCATAATCAACTAATGTAGTTACAGATCCATTGAATGTAACAACCCAAAAAAGCAAGAGCCAAAAAAATGTACCTTCAACTTGGAGTTTAGAGGGCAACAAATGAAGATGGCGATGAGATTTGCAAGTAATTTGTTGGTTCATTCTGCATCATATAATATAAAAACAATTAGCAAATACCCCAAGTACCCTAATTTTCGCATATGAAAATCAAAGTCAACACATGGAAGATTGAGAAAGAGGATTGCGAGAAAAGAGTGGAGAAATGGCATGGCAATTTGATAGAGATTAATGATTGAGAAAGAGATGAGAGAAAGGTGAGAGGATTAAAGATTGAGAAAGAGATGTTCAGATTGAAAAAATGGAAATGACATGGGAAAGAGGAGGAAAGCAGGAAAAAGGCTTAAAACGTAGGTGTACAGTAAAGTGGAACATTGCGTGCATTAAAAGATTTGGATTTAGGATCAGATTATGTCTATTGCTTTTGGATGTTGCATTAAATGCTCCTGAATTGTCATGAACTAATAAGTGCAATTATTTGCACTCATTATTTTTTGATGTTTAGAGGCGGTTTAGGGTTGTTTTATGTGGTTTCACTCCATTTCGATATTTCATGTCGAATTTGCAGCCAAATGGGTGAATTATAGTACTTTTGAGTCATTTTTTGTGGCTTTTTGGTGCTAACCATGTTTACAGTGTTCAAAGAACCTATCAAGCTATCAATTTTATCAATCCATGAAGAGTAAAAGAGCAAAAGAGTTGAAAAGTGTTGTTAATGCAAAAGTTTTGAGTTGAAATTTGATACATGTCTACTCTTTTAGTCATAACTTTTGATCGGAATATTGCATTAATGCAAGATTTGCGCCATTGGAAATTAGCCTTCAAGAGCTTTCTAACGGTATATTATATGTCCAATTTTGACAACCGAGCAAGAAATGACGATCGTTTGAAGTTGCTGCAGTTTTCCAGTCCAAAACGCCGAGTCGGCGGTTCTGTCCTGTTATGGGGCAGCCGACTCGGCTGTTGGTGCTGTATTTTTTGCGGTGGATTTTTAATAATCTAGTCTTTTAATTAGATTTGAGGCTTAAGTCCTCATTAGTATAAATAGGCCCTAAAAATCTGATTAGGGTTTCTTCTTCCCTTCTTCCTCTCCTCTTCCATCTCTTTTAGGATTATTTTTACTAATTTTTGCTTTTTAATTTTTCCTTTAGTTTTAGCTTTTTCATGAAGTTTGCCATTAATCTTCCTTCAAGGATTGTGAGTTTCTTTTAGTCTTTTAATTTCATTTGCATTTTAATTCCTTGTACTAGTTTTAATCTTCCATTAGTGAACCTTTGTTATTGTTATTAATCGTCCTGTAGTAAAAGTTTAGTTTGTTCTTCATTGTTGTTATTTGAATTAATTGTGGTTTCATTTGGTTTTGAATCATTGATTTTCTTAATTTGTCATTTAATTCATTGTTAGTCATTCTAGTATCATCTTAGGGTTTATTTTAAATGCATTCACCATGATTAGTGAGTAGATTCATTTTTTAGGGTTAGGGTTTGAACCTATAAGTTGAGTATGATTTAATTCTTGGATGTGTCTATGAAACTAATGATTAAAGTGGTTAAAAAGTGTCAATTAACCTTAAATTAAATTTGCTTTGTCGGACTAGTCAATGGAACTAGCGTGTGAGATTGGGATCGACTTTGCTTTAGGGTAAATTTTAGTTAAATTCTTATTAATTTGTTCAAAAAAACTAGCGTGTGAGAATCGAATAATAAGGTCTAAATCTAATAGTTAATCAATAGAGTGAAAGCTTGAGATTAACAAGATCATGTTTAACCACGAATTTAATCCGACTTTTCATAGACACTAATGAGAATTAAATCATATAAGACTTTAGGGGATTCCCGACACCCTAGATGCTTTCATCATATAGCTTAATCCTATATTTCTTATTGCATCTTTAGCTTGTTAGAAAACAACCAATCAATCTTTTTTCTCCCTAGGCAATATAATCAATCGAAATTACCAAGTTTCTTGTCCTAGCTTCCTTGTGTTCGACCCGCGACTACACGTACACCGTGCGCTTGCGGTTAAAATAAAATTTGCACATCATGAACACAAGCAATTTAATTGGCACCAACAACTGATATGGATGTGTGGTAACACAAAAATGGATAAAATCAAGAACCAAGAGTTTAGGGGGATACTAGGTGTTTCCCCTTTATCCGCTAAGATGCGTGAAAATAGGTTAAAATGGTTTGGGCATGTGTAAAGAAAGACAACTGACTCCCCCGTTAGAAGGATAGAAAACATCATAATGGAGGGAAAAAAAAGTCGAGGAAGACCTAAGAAAACGTGGGTAGAGCAAATTAAGAACGACTGGAGTGAGATGCGCCTCTCCGCAAACCTGACTAGGGATAGGAATAGTTGGAGACGTCAGATCCATGTTATGGAATGCTATAGGCCCTTTTTCCCTCCTCATCCTTTTAGCTCGTCATTTTTTATTCTTTTTTAGTTTTGTTTCCCTGTAACCTTTGGTTCTCTTACTCTTTAGACAATATTGTAAGTCATCACTCAATATTCCTCTTAAGCAGGCCTCTTTACCTCTTGGGGGTAAAAAATAAACCACTTTCCTCTAGTCCTCCCTTAAAGGAAGTACAGGTAGGGGTGTGCAAAATTAGACCGGACCGGCGGTCCAGACCGGAACCGGTTGAACCTGGACCGAAATCGGTCCGGACCGGAAGCATCAGGTCCGTTCTCCGGTCCTTAAAAATTATGAAATCCGGGTTCCGGTCCGGTCCGGTCCAAACCCGGATAATTTAGGGTCAGACCGGATAGGACCGGTTAACACTTAATATGTATTCAAGATCAGTACTGGGGCTGCTGCATCATTCTGTACTGATGCTTGTTGGAACTTCATCCTCTTCTATACTTAAAGTTTTTTCATCTAATATGTTTGAAAGCTATTGGAAATTTTGGATTATATATCTTTTAAAATATGTATTTGGTTAATACTTTTTATTATTTCTTTAAAATATTAGTTTAACTTTAATTATAGATTTCAGTTAGCTAATATTAACTAATTCATTAAAATACCATGAAATTTAAATTTATAAATAAAATTTTTTAAATGATGAAGGATGGTAATCGGTAAGACAATATTAGTTCATGAAATACATTTTCATAGAATTTCAATATTCAAAAGAATTGAGTTAGCCGGTCCAACCGGTCTAAACCCGGACCGGACCGGTACTTTTCAGGGTTGGACCGGAATCGGACCGGATGTAACAGGTCCGGTCTCCGGGTCTCAAAATTTCATAATCCGGTCTTCCGGTCCAACCGATTCCGGTCCGGGTTTGGACCGGTGTTCACTCCTAAGTACAGGTATGGATTATTTGTCTACTTACCTCACCCTGACCCTGCCATGAGCGGGATATTGGGTATGATGATGATGATGATGAGCTACATGGAATATGAGGTGGAAAAAAGGCAGTGATGTGGCAGCTGGCAGGAATGTATTGACAAAAACACTATTCACTTAAATAGTGTCAAAAAGTTGCTCACATTGTATATATAACTAGTTGGTGGGGCGCGTGCTACGCATGGGCTCCCCCAAGAATTCCTATTTTCCTTAAAACAAAATTAGCTCAAAGCGAAAGTATTTACAATGCATCTCATGTTGGCGACGTGAAGTTGAAGTTGAGGCTTTAAATGGTTTTGCTTGATGGTGTAATTAAAGATACATAATGTAGGTCAAAAACATAAGGTGGATTACTCAGATACTGCCACAAGTTAAAAACAATATATTAGACAAAATCTAACAAGTAAACTGAAAAATATGTTTACAAATATACGATATTCATAGCTTGGGGTCCGGGGACGTCTAAACAGGCATTTCTTCTGCGCCAATGCAACATATCAATATATATCATTATCTTATCTTACCTGTAGATCAGCCCGTAACTCAATGGTTGCCTCGACAAACTACAAAAAGGCCAAGAACAACTTTGTAAAGTTTTCACACAGTAGAAGCCTGCATACATTCCTACAAAATAATAAATCAACAAACAACAAGTCTGGAACAATCAGATCCCATCACAAACAGTAAAAGATGGGTTTAATAGCGAAATGTGTGAAAGGGTTAGAGTAGTAATAGTAATAGTAAATCTTAGGAAAATGAAAAGATAAAATCCAAAAAGTAGAGATCGGGAAGACAATGTTTAGATACAACTGAATGTTTAGATACAAGTGGAGATCAGGAAAAAGTGGAGATACAACTGAATGTTCCTGATCTCCACTTGAATGTTTAGATACAAACAAAAAGTGGAGATCAGGAAAGCTTCTCAACTTGAATTTTGGTCACCACGTTTTTCTTGGCATAATAATCGATAACCTATAATGAAGCACAGAACCATATTCAATCAACTTGCCATATTCAACAACACAATATACATCCAAATAGACAACTTATTGTGTTCTAACCTAAAAGATACTTATATGCATTCATATTGGTAGAATGCAGCAAGACTAAAACATATTTAATTCACTTTTATTTCTAACTTTTCTTTTTCTAAGAAGAGCCAAAATGTGATTAAAAAAATTTGAAAAAAATATACAACCATGTAATCACCAGAATACCACCCATTCTTTCATAAGACAGTTCAAACGGCAACCTAAAAAAAATTATCCAAAATCTAATTCTTATATTCTGCAATATAGTTTATCACAAACTCAAGTCTAAGCCCAATTGTATTCAAATTTATAAATAATTAGACTGACTGTATGTGTAAAACGAGGTGAAACTACAGGTCACAAAGAGAATGAAGACAACTTAAAACAAGTGGATGGGTTGGGATTGGAGGTCAAAGAGAGGTCTTCTGTTGAACGGCGCATATTTCACCCCATCCGGAACACGTGATTAGATACAATTGACTTACCTTCCCGTTTCATGACTTCAATGTTTTTACATATATGAATAGACATAGACGCTAATGATCATCAAGTATTGTATTCTTATTTGCTAATGATCATAAATCAATATATATATATATATATTAACTTAATATATACTATTAATTAGTCAATCTATATTCACAAATAGTATATATAAATCAATTGAAAGTCATACGGTTCAGAATCTACATACCCCAAGTTATCCTATTTTCTTTAAAAAAATCTATTTGAAGTTAACGTATTTTTTATGTACTTGGTGTTAGCGATGTTAAGGTATAGTAACATACACTTAAAACTAATTAATCTTTGCTAAACATTACAATTATTGTTCTCAGTTTATAGTTTTTTTTGTCTTAGGCTTCATCAATGGCTACTTTTCTCGCCTTTGTATGAGATGAACAATGCCTATCTCATAGGATTGCTACAATAACAATTAATGAACCATTGAGCAAGCTGACTTTGACAATATACCAAGAACAACATAACATATCTATTAGAAAATTAAGTCTCCAGCCCTCACACTTGCCCCCCCCCCCATCCCCTCTTCTTCTGTATATACATCATAATCATAAAAAGCTTCAATGTTCAGTCAATATGTCAAGAGTGTAGACAGAGATTCTATAAGAAATGGTAACTAACTTCAGAAAGTGTTAACTTTCTGTTGAGTGAACAACAAAAGGAAACTTAAGAAACAATTGATTTCATTAATCACTCAATGAATGAATTACCACTATACAAGGAGGTTCTATATATATGTAGAACCCTCTGAATACAAGGCTAAGTTAGTTACTCACTTATAATTAACTTCTAAGAAAAAGACTAAAAATAACAGAATACATAACAAACTTTCTTCCTATAAGAAAACTCTTCTAAGCTTTTCAAAGATCACGTGCTCCTCATGTCTTGACTTCAGCCTTGCACATATGTAGATGATATTGTAAGTCCCTAGTAGCCTTGATCTTGTATGTAGTTGCATGGATGACACACCCTTATAATATTTGTACACATGGTCTTTGTGATCAATTGTTATATTAAGCTTTGTACACACCTAGGATTGGATACCTTCTGTACTCATACTCTTATCAGAATGTTGTGCTGGCAAGGCTGACTAAAGTGATAGTAATATAATTCCTACAAGCACAAATAAATCAATTAAATGTCAAGAAAAAGGAAAAACACAAAGACCTGATTCGATATTATGTAACATCCATTATAGCTAATTAAACCAAACCTAATTTGTAAACCAAACCAAAAAATCAGATGCAATGAAAAAAGTGAGGTATCATAATAAGCAATCAGCTTTTAATGTCACACCTCTATCAGCTGATTTGTAGCCTCTGCCCACTCTTCCTCTATAGTATCATGTAGCTTTTACATTGACCAGATAAACAATGTGTATCATGCACTAATATGCATTGCAAGATAGTATATCAGCCTTGCCCAAAACCAACTCTATAAGGTCAATGGTGCTTTGGAAAAATGGCCAGCCAAAATTCTATTTTTGGCTCTCAATGAAATTGACTTAGTGCATTATATAGACAACCTACATGCAAAATCTCAATGCACACAACAAGCACTCCAAGACATGTGCCCACTAACATACATGCAAACATTAAGCACTCCCATGACATTTGTCAAAGCAAAGCACTCATTCACATGCAAAAGATAATAACATACATGCAAAATCAACCTACATGCATGCACTCCCATGACATTTGTACTCCCTAATGCACAACACTAAAACTCACAACCATCCTACATGCAAAAATCAATAAAATAACCTAAACTAAATGCAATCACTCACATGGTTGAGAGAGTGCAGAGTAACTAAGCAAGTTACTATTCACGAATGAATAGTAATTCCTTAGCCACTTTTTATTTATAATTTATAAAATGGACATATGATATAATGGATAATGGATCTATTTAGGGGTTATATAATTTTATAACACAAAGATGCCCATTTGTTAATTCTAGTGGTAAGCTCCTATATAGTTAGTAAAATAGAATGAGTGTGTATTTAAATATACAGACAATTTTTTTAAGACTATAATTTATATCTATATTTATATATGACTAGGGATGGTCATAGGGTGGGTCTGGAGCGGGTCTGTCCAGACCTTAACCCGGACCTTTTTATTTTTAATAGAACCAAAATTTTGAGACCCAGACCCAAACCCAGACCCTTCGAATCAGATGAGTCTAGGGTCCTTAATGAGTCTAAAAAAAATCTATTTTATTTGTCACATTTGAACTTTTTGTAAGTCATTAATGTGTTTTACTAATATTAAATACTAATTATACAAATATATATAAATAGAAAAGTTACAAAATAGTAAGATTGTAAGACAATATATAATACTAATTTTGTACTAATTCACATATAATTATATATTATAGATATAAATGGAAAATAAATGGGATATTAGGGTGGGGTAGAAGTCAGATTACTAACAAAAGTCACCAGATAGTGTCACCAAATATTAGTATTTGGGTCCGGGTCTGGGGGTGAGTCTAGAGTCCGAGTCTAGAAGTAAGGTCTGGGTCCGAGTTTTGGTCCTAATCCTCAGATTCGGACCCGAACCCCCAATTATTGTTTAGATCCAAGTCCGACTCGAATTCTGTAGGTCTCAAAAAATAAGACCCAGACCCTTAATAAAAGGGGCAGATTCGAAACGGGTCGAACAAGGTCATAGACCCATATATATTACTTTAACTTCATTGTAGCTTTTAATAAACCATTCAAGAAAAAAATACCTTTTTTTTAGTAAAAGAAAAAAATACTTCATAATTTAATCTATCTATAACTATTACTAAAACAAAACACGGCTTACATCATCACCTTTCAAAATTGCTTATGTGTCGCATTCTTATTAAAAATTTTCCCTCCAAACTTAAATGATGATGTCATTCTTATTATAATCTTTGACGTTCTATCTCTTATTTTGAGCATATTAATATCTTATTAGGTTTTTTTTTTTACTTTTTGGGTCAAATCACATTTAATGTATTAGAAAACTATATATTTTTATTTCATTTGTTTTAATTATTTATAAAATGTTTTCAATTTCATTTATTAAATGAATATTATTTAGTGTATTGGATATTATAAAATGGTTAAAACATAATATACTTTAGGATTTATATTTGTTATTTATACTCCTGGTTACTTAAATGCAATGATTAATTCTAATATGATTTATGTTGTGACTATTTTTATGTAAGTCACTTATATTTTTTATGAGAAAAAATTATCTTTGTCGTTTAAACTAATCAAATAATTCTACATAATTCTATGTATTTATATTTGATTTTAAAGTGTGTTATTGATAGTAATAATATTTAATACTTTTATAAATTAATGTAATAGGTATTTTTGTTAGAAAAATTAATATGTTATTTTTTATTTAAAAAATTCATAATTTCGTATTGCACTTAAGGTGAGAACCATTTGTTCTTTTATTTCAAAATAAAAAATAAAAGTATAAATATAATTATATTGCGCATAATGTAAAATATGATATAATGTATGTAATGTATACAACTGTTCATAGTGAAATAAAATATTAATATAATACAAAAATATATTAAAAAATTTGTTAAAGCCGTGCATCGTACAGACACTATCTAATAGAGTAATAATTATGAGTCGAAAAATAACTTATGAGTCATTGTCAAAAAAAGAAAAATATATTATGAGTCCAAATTAAGCCTGAACCGTAAAACCCAAACACGTCCCAAAGTCTCAAGTCTGAACCGTACTCTTTCTCATAGTCCGCGTTCGGAGCATATGCTCTCAACCCCTTTTCACCATTTTCTCCGATGACTTTCAACGGCCACCAGCAAAATTAAGCCTTAATTTTGCATTTGTTGAACCCTAATTTTCTATTATTCATTATTTTCTTCGAATTCCTCAACAAAAAATCTTGGGTTTAATTTTCCGGTAAAACCCTAGATCTTCATAGAATTCCACAAAAAATCGAAATTTCTTTTCAACTTTTTGTTTAATCTTGAAAATAACCTTAAAGATTTACCAAAAAACTATAATTTCTTGAATAAATATGAAGAGTAGGTCAAATCGTCTCCAAACATCCGACCCGCCAGACGACTGGGTAGACGGGTCATGGACAGTGGATTGCATTTGCGGCGTCAACTTCGATGATGGAGAAGAAATGGTGAATTGTGACGAGTGTGGTGTTTGGGTTCACACTCGTTGTTTTCGCTTTGCGAAAGGGGAAAAATCTTTTGCTTGTGATAAATGCAAGAATGATAGCAATAACAATCATATTAATAACAGTGAAGAAACCGAAGTTGCGCAATTACTTGTTGAATTACCAACAAAAACAATGAAAATGAGTAGCACAAAAAGTAAGTGTTTTACTACAAGTAATAATTTATACAATTATTGTAGTCCGCCTCCACCTCCTCCTCCACCTCGAAGACCGGTTTATCCTTTATGGGCGACTAGACCGATGGAAGAGAAAGTTCATGTACAAGGTGTACCTGGTGGTGACGATGATTCTAGTTTGTTTCAAGATTTTCCAATTGCATTTGCTTCGCAGTTGTGGAAATCTGCTGGTTATGTACCAAAAAAGTTTAATTTTACTTATAAGGATTTTCCTTGCTTGGATGATGGGGTTAAAGTTGAAGTTGAGGCAAAGGAAGATGATAAAGAAGCTGGTGTGTTGTACTCGTTGTCGAAAGAGAATGTTGTTGCTAGTTTAAAGGGAGGGCAAGGGAGAGTTGGTGGTGGTGGGTTTGATAAGAAAGGTTCAAAGGAAAGGAAATTGAGTAATGGGGATAATAAGAAGTCGAGCTTGTCGGGTTTTTCGAGGAAAGAAAAGGGTTTATCTCGTTCAATAGTGCTTAAGAGAAGTAGGGATCGTTTAGGGGGAAAGGATGGCAGTGAGAAGAAGAGTATCAAAAGCGTTAATAGAGAACATGGTAGTAAGAAGGATAAAGGAATTGGTTGCAAAACAGGTATATTGCTACTGGTAGTTTTAAATATGATTTGATGCTTTTAATTTGTGTTTTTGTTTAATTTATTGCTTATTGATGTTTTTATTGTCTTTTTTCAACCAAGTGTTACTCAATTGCTTCATAATTTGCTGCATCAATCTGTAATTTGCCCAACCATAGCCTTAATTTGTATGTTTCAGTTGACAATTTGAAGGGGAATCAATGAATCGAGGATCTTTTTTTGATATGATATGAGTACATGATGTTTTTATGTGTGTTTCTTTTGGTTAAGTTATTACTTATTGATATTGATAATCTTTTATTTTATGTTAGTTGTACATTCAACTAGTGGAAGGCAAGCTGAAGTGTGTGAGGACAAAACTCACAAGGTTGATGGCGGAAATTCAGAAATTAGGTCTGGACTTGTTTGTTCAAGTGAAAAGAGGGTTATGACTGAGAAACTTGGCCATGATTCTATCGATAGTTCTCAGAAGTCCGTAAAGAAAGAGGTATGTGCTCCAATTAAAGGTTTCCTTCGGCATTTATGTTCAAACATGAATTTTTTAGTTATTGGCTTGGGCTTTCATTGACATATATTATTTACATTAATATCCTAGAGACCTTGACATTATTAAAAAGTTTGCTATGAAACTTAGGTTTGTTGCTTTATTTGCCAATCTTCATTTGTTTTTTTTGATTGAATGGTGCAAATTTATATGTAATAGATTCTAATTCATCAATCATCATTTGTAAGTAACTGGTCCAATGGGTGTGATTCGGGTTAGGTAATTTTTGACCGGATCAGTTTTGAGTAGGGTTATGTTGAGTTCGTGTCAACCCAATAGGCTAAGGGTTTTAAATTATTTTTTCTTTCCATAAAATTTTCCCAGCAAATATCTAATAATTTTTTTTATATATTTTGTAGAAAATATTTATATAAAAAAGACCATGATAGACTACAAAATGACTTAATATACAAAAAGTTTGACCATAAATGTAGTGAGTTCTAACTAAAGGTGATTACGTAGAAATTGAAAGTGCCGATGTAGAACTAAACTAGGGTCAAAACAAAATGAAAAAATCAAAAAAAATGAAAAAAAAAGTGAAGAATTGTGAAGCGAAATAAAAAAACAAAATGCAAAAAAAAACCCCTAAAATCAAAGTGAAGGAATATAAAATAATGAGAAATTTTAAAAAATGATGGAGATTTAGTTTTGGCCTTCCATGGAGATGTGATGAAATAGAAGAAATTGGGAGGAAAATGATTTATGAGACTTGAAAGGCAGAGCCACAGAGAAGATTGAAGAGGCAGAAATGTGTTTGGGTCTTCAAATGTGATGCAATGTGTTTAGGGTTTCAAAAGAAGGCAAGACGTAAAAGGCATAGCTGCCGATTTTAATTTTAGTTTTAGGGTTTATTTGGGTTGGTTCAAATACCACATATGATTCTTCCACTTAGGTTTTGTTCGTTTTTTCTTTTTTTTTTATAAACCCAAACTAAATCCAAATTGAGCACAGAAAATAAGTCAAAACTCAGTTTAAACCGAATCGAACTTAAAATATAGTTGAACTAAGGTGCTTGGTTCAGTTTAATTTGGTGTTTCATTTTTCACCAATTTACTTACACCCCCTTTTTCAAGGTATAGCAACAATGTTTACTCTTCTAATTCTCACTCCTCGATAGCTTTAGGGAAAGAAGGGGGTATACTTATGCTTTCCATTCAATAAACAGCCAAGAATTGAGGGTTATTTCAGTAATATTAAGCAAAGACATGTTATTTTTTAGAAATCACATATGAAATACACAAGGCGCAAAGGATACGCGAGGAAGAGTCTTCCATCGCCTCCTAGCGTCTTGCGCCTAGGGGCACCTCAGATATACTTTTTAAAAAATGAGCATATGTCGAAACCATCTTTAATGATTTTGATTCATATTCTAAATATCTGCGACTCCCAAACTCTTTATTAACTTTGTTTCAAATTTATTCCGTCACCATATGTTCGCTCAATTTTAATCTTTCTTATTTGCGTTACTCCCATCATCCTGTGATGATCCTTTTTAGATGAATATAGTAGTTTTGCTTATCGTTTGATAAAACTTTCCCTTTAATATTAGTGGCACACCTCGATGACATTAGATCCTAGTGTTCCCTCTCCATCTTTGTGACCCACTCTTACTTCTATGGGTCACATCTTAATTGATTTCCCCACTATTTTAGAATATGGTTATTTGAAGTATCCATTTACAACATTTTTTTTATCTTCCCAACTTCATAATGTTTGTGCTTATCTATTTATCTCCTTTGTCCTAAAGGGATGCTTCACGTATTTTGTCTTACCATGTATTAATTAAACCTGCGTCATGATGGTGCAAAAATGCGGTCGCGGTCGCGATCACAGTCGCGATCGTGGATCACGGGAACGGAAAAAATTCGGTTATCGCGAAACGGGCCGCGATAATCATACAAGATAATTTATTTATGCATTCAAAATATATTTTTTAAATGGTTTTTTGGTTTTAATTTTGAAATATTACATATAATAATTTTTAAAACATGAAATAAAAAAAATAGTAAATTATATAAGAAAAATACTACATAACAAATACTCCCACCTACCCACATTATAATTGGCAATAATAAATATACATATGGAAAGACAAGACTATTATATTAGCATTTTGAATTAAAAAATAATATAGTGATAGTAATTCTCACAAGACTATTAATAGTTGTAAAGTGTAAACACATGCTCAACTTTTGAATTACTCTTTTATATGCCCAAGATTTACTTTATTTAAAACAATTAAAAGGTAAAAGAAATAAATTCATCTCCCGAGGCCCTTCACTCATACTTCTATTACATGCCCCTGTACTTCAAGCTTCAACTTCTCACTCTTCAATGGTGGAGTTTCGAAGATGATTTTTATTCAATATTTTCTTTGAAATGAATGGATGTAAGTGTTGTGTTCTTTTCTTTCTAATTTTTTTTGAGTTTTACCTTTTTGGTGTGCATTTTCCGGGTGAATTTCGCCCCAAAAACTTGAATTTCAACCGAAATAAGCCGAAATCTTCATTTTAGAATTGCAAAAACAGACGATATTCGTGGTAATACGGCGTTTTTTCAAAGAACGTTACAAATCGCGTGATATCGGAACGGTTGAATGTAAAACCGTGTCAACTCGGCCGTTCCGAGTTAACTCGGCCGAGTTTTGACACCATGACCTGCGTGACTCCAACTCCTGTCTCTATCATTTTAACTTACTATTTAGCTGTGTCATTTACCGAAACAACATCGTGGGCAATAACAACACCAAGGCAAATTGTGATTGGGAAATCCTTTGTTGCCCCTCCACATGTTTTGGCATTCTGATACATATTTTTTCCTATATTAACGCATCTCCCGGGAATAACTTTCTTTATCATTGCTCACCTATGTACTTCTCTTGGTACGCATTTCAAATCAATGTAAATCATGCACAAGTCTTTTTTCTAGCTCTAGTACTCCATTTATTTCATCATATGATTTGCTTCCTATGTGGATTCCAAGGTATATATTTGAATCGGTATATCTCAGTATCTCTATTCTTTCTTATAAATTTTTGGTTTATAGTATGACTAATGAGTTTTATTTCTCGATTTTTGGCCAACAATATTTTAAATTTCTAAGTTGAGCTTATAGTTGAGTATAAGTATGATTAATTAGCAAAAGTGACTGGGTATAATTTGGTATGTTTAAGTTTGAAATAATTTGGTATGTTAAAGTTCGAACATAGGAAATTGCCATTGGATGTAATTCCAATTGTGTTTGTGATCCAATTATGGATGGTGAAGGATGATTACACTCCCCAAAATTGGAAAGAAAGCAATAGTTTTGAAAATCCAAGAACTAATGACTAGGTGTTCTTGATGGAGCTGTTCTGCCAGGCCTCAATCAAGACAACTCCAGGCCTATCTCTATGGTTCCTGATGGGGAGAATAGGTCTTGGGGATAGGTAGGCAAATCTTGAATACACACAAGATTCCCTTAAGGAGAGGATGGGCTGATCCTTAAACAATGCTCACACAGCAATTGAACAATACACTTGTATTTGATGAAAAACTAAGACTGAGTTTGTACAAGGATTGATCCTTTCTATTTATAGGCCTAAGGATCATACATAACTAGAGTTTAAGACACAAGATTAACTAACTATAACAGATTAGTGGCACGTGCCTGTCATGTGCCTTTTTAAAATACAAACAAAACACAATAGAAGTCCTCAACACTAATCAGAATCAACTGCTGACTGGCTGATCTTCAGCTTCATTTCTTGTGTGCTTCCAGAGAATATTAGAAGGACTCTTAGGCCATGACAGTAAGGTCCATGCACAGAGATTCCATTTCTACCCTCCGGACCCTCTGTAGTGTCTAGGTCTGCTTTGTACAGCTCCGGCAAGGTCTGATGGCAGACAGATTGAGCTGCTTTGTCCTGTTCCTTGTCTGTTGAGCCTTCTGAGGGTGTAGTGTCTTTGTTTGTGCTTTCCTTGGCTTTTCCTTGGTTAGGGTAGTTAGCTAGGTCTTTCCTGGGTCCCTCCATGCCCTTGGATGCCCTTGATTCTGCTCCATGTGAAAAAGGTGCAGGTGTTTTCCCCAAACAGTCTGCTGAAGTCTGTTATGGTTTTTGGGGTTTCTTGGCTTGTGTCTGGCCTGAGCTATCTTGTGTATGACCTGAGTTATCTGAACCTCCATGATTTGGTTCAGTTTGTGTCATGAATGGCTTAGAGATAATATAGGAATTACTTGGTAAATAATAACTCCTAATTAGTTGATGGGAGGAATGAGATTTAGAGAGAAAGCAGTATAATTAGGAAAAGAGTTAGAGAATACAATCATTCTTTAGTTATAGATTAGGCATGAGTTTCTTAACTCATATTGAAGAGCCACTAGCCTTTTGAAAGCTTGTACTATCATTGTAATCTTTTAGTTTACAATTCATCTACCAATTTATGTTTATCTTTACGTTCATACAATCAATCATCTAACTTTGACATACAAATTTAAATGAACGGCTCTAGCGAGATTCAACAATGAAAAACAAAGCAAAAGAACACAAGTGTTTATTGAGGTATCTTTGATACCTCCCTCTCAAATGTTTATTTTATTGAACTCAACAATTATAATGTAATAAACTCTCCCTATCTTGATAACAATCTCTCAAGATCACAAATACTAATGTAAAGTAAGAACACTTTCAAGTTTCTAGCAATGCAATAGCCCTCTCAAAGTCTGTGTGTTTGCGGTGTACGCTTCTGTGAGTAATGAACCCTATTTATAGATTAGGAATTTATCACTCTTAGAATTCCTCATAAATCACCATAAACCACATGTAACTCCCCAATTAACAATGATAATTAACTATAGAAATAAACATCACAATAAACATTACATTAAACAAAGAAGTAATGCACCTATTCAATGACTACACTAAGAAGTTTGACCAAAACAGAACCAATGCAGCCTTCTGACATGCTGCTTGACTGCCCCTGGGTCGAGTCAACCCTCGCTCGATTGAGCAGACCTTCCAGAATGACTTCTGACTGCTACTGACCATGTTGCTCGACCAAACCCAACTTGCTCGATCAATCAAGCGGCCCTTTTGGTGGTCGAGCGGGCTCTCTCAATTATTGTTGCCTCGATCAAGCAACACTTCATCAAACGTTCTAAACCTTAAACAACCCATATTTGACACATCTTTATCGACTTTCTTTAAAGTGCAAGACAAAACATATTCAATTATATGTTTAAAGTTAACGGCATAGTCTTGAATGTTGACACTGCTTTAACAAAATTTATATACTCACGAGCATTTTTCTCTGAAATTTTCTACACTGTTGTTTCAGATTTTGTATAAGTTAGATCAATATCATCTCTGAATATTTTCGATCTATAACAATTGGTATTAGAGGGTTTGATCCTTGGTGAAAGGATATACGCCAAAGGTAAAAAAATGTGGAATTTCAATTTAAATGGAGTTCTTGTGTCTAACACAAATCCACTTCGAGGTAGGAATCATATTGAAATTTAACAATAGCGTGAAACTTTCATAACTAATAGATTTAAAGGTGTTCAAAATAGACTTGGCAACCCGATATTCATTCGATCTTGTAATCGAATTCGATTTGACCTGACTTAAATTTGGATTTACTATTATGTGAAAATCAATGTGGACACAAGACTCGATTTTGAACCGACCCGAAACTTTTGACTCGAAATCAACATGATGACCTGAATGAAGACCTCTTAATATATTGATAAGATAGAGGTGATAATTACAAGAATTGACAAAAAAACTAAAAATCATTTTTTGAATATGGAAGAAAATTTCAAACCGTCTAGCGTTAATCTCAAAAAGACTAGAAACAAGATTTTAGAGAAGGAAAAATCGAATGCTCTATGGGATAATTTTGTCTTGAATAATGGATGAGAGGAAGAAAGAAAATTGTGCCAGAATAATGAAGAATGAATTGACGAGATTAAGGAAGACGAATGTGACGGAATGGATCTTCGGCGAAAATTAAAGAAAATGATGTCATTTTTAAAATGTACAAAGAATCTAATAAAAGTCAAATGAGTAGTGCCATGATTGAAGGTTTCTTATGAACACACTAGTTGTATTTTAGCTAGAAAAGCTTTGAAGGATTTTAATGCTACTTCCAAAAAAATCAAGGGGGAGCAAAAGAAATTTTATTTAATAAATCTCATATTTAATGAAAGATAAGTGCTTTGGGCTTTAGAAAATAAAAGAAGTGTAGAAGAGCCCGTCGAAGGAAAAATTTGAAGGGGAACGGTCTTTGTGGAGATGATAATTATGAATCTTTGGAGAAAGAATGGAGGAGGTGTTCAAAAATGCTACGATGAAGCTTAGAATGATGGAAAGGCGGCGGTCCAGTGATTTGGGTTCTGGTCATGGAATAAAAACTCCCCCATTATGTCATGTAATACTCGTATGCATACCTGTTCAAGAGTTGTTGTAGTGCATCAGTTTTCATCATCAAAATGCTGCGATGATCGACGTAACGTGTGAAACCGGTTTTCACCATTACAACAATATTTCACCGTTACGTTATTTGTTTCCCCAACAAAATTTGATTTATACCCTTTAACTTCCTGAAGTGAATCGAGGGATGGGAAGCCTTTCTTGCAATGCCCCCTTGAAGAACAACCCTTAACAACCCCAATATGTGCAACCCAAAATCCCCCACAAACTGTCACAAGGTGACTTGCACAGAAAATTCAGAAAATGCACTTGTATGGATAGTTCTTGAATTGATTGACTTGAATCTTGGATGTTTCAAGGCAATCAATTCTCTCCCTATGATCAAGACTACTCTCAATTATAATAGGTGACAATCTTGGACTACTCAAGATTGGTGAGCACTCACACTCAAAAACAAAGAAGAAAAACAACTTCAATGTGTGATTTTTGTTCAAACTCCAAAAACTAACTTTATTACATGTCTTGGCTCTTATTTATAGGCCTAAGATATAAGGAGAACAATTAAGACATAAGGGGATGCAAAAACTAATTATTAATAGCTAATGGCACGTTTTTTAGCACGTGCCTAATTAAAACACAATGGAAAAAGAGGGCAGCAGTGCACAACATAGTCTGACAGCGAACTTGCGGGCAGGCCACCTTCGTGCTCGTTTTTGGAGGCCTTCTCATGTTTGTTAGGGCTCTTTTAAGGCTTTGTTAGAAACTCTCTAGTGTAGAGATTCCATTTATGCCTTTCAACTCATTGGAGCCACCTTGGCCGGCTTTGCACAACCCACGAAAGGTAGGCTGCTCGTCAGATTTTTGGTCAGTGAATTGACAGCATTGTGTGGCGAATGAGTGACCTTGAGCTCCTTTTCTTGTGGGTTTCTAAGGATTGTGAGGAGGCACTTGGGACTTAAATGACAAGACCCATGTGCAAAGGTCCCATTTTCATGTTTAATGCCACTCCATTCATCCAGGTTAGCTCTGGCCAACGCGTGCAAGGTTGGTTGTTCGTGAAATGTGGCTGCTGATGCTGTCAGTGTGCCATTGTCCTTTGTTGTTCCTATCTCCTTTGTTAACGGAAAAATTAACGTTTTTTTACCATTATAGTTACGGTAGATATTTTTGCAATAGTTGAGTGCTATTTGGTAGAATGGCAAACAAGAATCGCTACTTGGGGCGTTTCACTATACCTGGTGCTTACCAGGTAGAATTTCCCTTGATTTTTATGTCTCATTTTGTCAATATTTTAATTTTGTTTTTATTTCTTTTGTTAACTCTAGAGTCTAGACTATTTTATCGAGTTATCGTATGACTTTATGCGCTAAAATAGTGTTTATCTTACTTCTATGTTATTTTAATATGATATTCATGTTGTTTTAAGTATCAAATATGTTTTAAAATTTAATTTGGAGCTTTTTAGCGAAATTGTGCGCCTTGCATACAAAAAGCCCGTGCCTCCGTCTCGCGCCTCGGAAAAAAGGACCTTTTGTGCCTCGAACCTCTTAAAACTAAGAATATAACCTTAAAGGACCCTTACCAATTCATCTTCGCCAACCTGTCTATTGCCTAAAACCAGTCTCCAAATACCGAAGCAACAAATGCAACCACCTCTCCCCGTAAGTGAAAGATTAATGTCACTTCTGTTGGATAAATTAGAGTATAAAAGGTATAAAAGTTTAAGTACAATTATAAGTTCTAATTATACTAAAGTATAAAATTCCATGAAAATTAATGGCAAGTACTATGAAAATAGTAGGGCCAAAAGTACTATGAAAATAGTGTGACAAAAGGTTATAATATTATTGTCCAAAAGGAAATAAGAGAATAGGAGATTGGAAAAGCAAAAGTTGGGCCACAAACTAAAGCCCAGAGCATTTGACTTATTCCAATTGGAAATTGGAATGCTAGTGCTAATTTCCATGAAATTCAAGTCCGGGTCCATTTCATGAACATTTGACAATTTCCAAACTAAGATCCTATTTTCTTGGGCCTTGTATTTTTACATGTTTGATTTTTAGGATTATTTAATTAAAAGTTACGACTACTTTAAATTTAAATTCTAATAAATAAAATTTCTTATTTTATTTGCTAAAAATAGGAAAGTAAGGAAATCATGGAATAATGGGTAGTTAATTCACCATTATAAATATAGCTACAATATCTCTTACGTACGATATGCAGTTATTTCACAAGTGCAATTTTCTTAATTTCTTTAAGTAATTGCAATTTTATTACTTTTAATCTCCCCAATTTAATTCTCTAAAAGTCATCAAGTGTGGAGGAAATTGATCACTTCTTTTCATTCTATTTCGAAGATTGTTCAATATAATCTCTAATACTTCACAAAGATTAATTATATAGTGCTTATAATTAATTGCAAACCGTTGTATCTCAAAAGTGTATTCCAGGTTTAAGCCTAAGCACCAAGTAGGCGGAATAATGCTTTTAGGAAAACTAGATAGTGCCTCGGTTTGGTATCAAGTTTCCGTAGATAGTATTGTCTTCAAGTATCTTCGGGTTAAGGTTATTATTTATTATAAGTCAATTAAATTCGTTGTAATTTCAATTTCTAGAAATTTGTATTAGGTTGCAAAGACTTGTAGTCTCGTAGTGGTGCTTGTAATCTCTTCAAGTTTTATCTATATAAAACTTATAACAATATAAAAGCGTTATTTTAAGAGATGTCAAGTCTTAAGGAGATGACAGCAAATATAGTTAAATTAGAAAAGTTTGTTAGGGTTAAATTCTGAAGATGGCAAAAAAAGATGCTATTTTTGCTCACTACAATCAATGTTGCATACGTAATTTCTACACCAAGACCGGAGGATAAAGAAGATGAAACGGTGGAAGAGATACGAAAAAAAAAAACAAATGGGACAACGATGAATTTATTTGTCATGGTCATATATTGAACGGTATGATTGGTTCTTTATTTGATGTATATCAAAACGTGGAGTCTGCAAAAGAATTGTGGAATATTCTTGAAGGTAAATACATGGAATATTCTTGATGGTTTGATTTTTAATGTTTTAAATGTTTCTAATTCTTGTTTATGGAATATTCTTGATTTTTACTCCCTCCGTTCCTTAAAGAAGTTCCCACTTTCCATTTTAGGGTGTTTCAATTGTTATTCCCATAAGAAATTCTTCCATTTATATCACAAATTTTAGACAAAAATAACCTCACCCATCCTCATTTTAATATTTTAATAATGATTATGGGCCCACATATCTTCCACTAACTCCATTTTAACATTTTTATATTCCTTATGGTCCCCACATGTTTCCCACTAACTTCATAAAAACATTTTTTAATTAATTGTAGTCTCCATATTTTTTCCACTAACTTTCTTTAAATACTTTTTTCTAATATTTGTGGTCCCCACTTTTCCTCCATCAAATTTATTATTCAATAAAATAATATCTCCACTATCTAAGAGATTCCACTTTTCTTAATTCCCGTGAACATTCCCTATGGGAACATCAATAGGGAACGGAGGGAGTAATATTCAAGAATTAGAAACATTATGCCATAAACAAGAATTAGAAACATTTAGAACATTAAAAATCAAACCATCAAGAATATTCCATGTATTTACCTTCAAGAATATTCCATAATTCTTTTGCAGACTCTACGTTTTGATAAACATCAAATAAAGAATCAACCATACCGTTCAATATATGACCACGACAAATAAAATCATCGTTGTCCCATTTGTTCTTTTTTCGTATCTCCTCCACCATTTCGTCTTCTTTATCGTCCGACCTTGGTGTAGAAATTACGTATGCAACATTGATTGTAGTGAGCAAAAATAGCATCTTCTTTTGCCATCTTCGGAAATCAACCCCCACAAATTTTTCTAATTCAACTATATTCGATGTCATCTCTTTAAGACTTGACATCTCTTAAAATAACGCTTTTAGATTGTTATAAGTTTTATATAGATAAAACTTGAAGAGATTACAAGCACCACTACGAGATTACAAGTCTTTGCAACCTAATACAAATTTCTAGAAATTGAAATTACAACGAATTTAATTAACTTATAATAAATAATAACCTTAACCCGAAGATACTTTAAGACAATACTATCTACGGAAACTTGATACCAAACCGAGGCACTATCTAGTTTTCCTAAAAGCGTTATTCCGCCTACTTGGTGTTTAGGCTTAAACCTGGAATACACTTTTGAGATACAACGATTTGCAATTAATTATAAACACTATATAATTAATCTTTGTGAAGTATTAGAGATTATATTGAACAATCTTCGAAATAGAATGAAAAGAAGTGATCAATTTCCTCCACTCTTGATGACTTGTAGAGAAATAAATTGGGGAGATTAAAAGGAATAAAATTGCAATTACTTAAAGAAATTAAGAAAATTGCTCTTGTGAAATAACTGCATATCTTACGTAAGAGATATTGTAGCTATATTTATAATGGTAGAATTAACTACCCATTATTCCATGATTTCCTTACTTTCCTATTTTTAGCAAATAAAATAAGAAATTTTATTTATTAGAATTTAAATTAAAAGTAACCGTAACTTTTAATTAATAAATCCTAAAAACCAGCCATGTAAAAATACAAGGCCCAAGAAAATAGGATCTTAGTTTGGAAATTGTCTAATGTTCATGAAATGGGCCCGGACTTGAATTTCATGCAAATTAAGCACTAGCTTTCCAATTGGAATAAGTCAAATGCTCTGGGCTTTAGTTTGTGGCCCAGCTTTTGCTTTTCTAATCTCCTATTCTCTTATTTCCTTTTGGACAATAATATTATAACCTTTTGTCCCATTATTTTCATAGTACTTTTGGCCCTATTATTTTCATAGTACTTGACATTAATTTTCATGGAATTTTATACTTTAGTATAATTAGAACTTATAATTGTACTTAAACTTTTATACCTTTTATACTCTAATTTATCCAACAGAAGTGACATTAATCTTTCACTTACGGGGAGAGGTGGTTGCATTTGTTGCTTCGGTATTTGGAGACTGGTTTTAGGCAATAGACAGGTTGGCGAAGATGAATTGGTAAGGGTCCTTTAAGGTTATATTCTTAGTTTTAAGAGGTTCAAGGCAAAAAAGGTCCTTTTTTCCGAGGCGCGAGACGGAGGCACGGGCTTTTTGTATGCAAGGCGCACAATTTCGCTAAAAAGCTCCAAATTAAATTTTAAAACATATTTGATACTTAAAACAACATGAATATCATATTAAAATAACATAGAAGTAAGATAAACACTATTTTAGCGCATAAAGTCATACGATAACTCGATAAAATAGTCTAGACTCTAGAGTTAACAAAAGAAATAAAAACAAAATTAAAATATTGACAAAATGAGACATAAAAATCAAGGGAAATTCTACCTGGTAAGCACCAGGTATAGTGAAACGCCCCAAGTAGCGATTCTTGTTTGCCATTCTACCAAATAGCACTCAACTATTGCAAAAATATCTACCGTAACTATAATGGTAAAAAAACGTTAATTTTTCCGTTAAATTGTGAAATTACCTAATTGCCCTTGTTTATTCTCCATCATCTTCTTCCTTTAACTCCTTTCTTCACCTTTCTTCACCAATTCTTGAACCTCCATTGAAATCAATCTTATACTTCACCTTCCTTTACCAAATTCCAAATTGTTATAGAAAATTAGAAACACAAATCTTGCGGTTTTTGATAATGGATGAACCATTTCTCCATCAAATTGACGATACAAGCACACCAAGATCAAGACTAAGAAGACAAATTTTATCAAGCTACCTAGACGGTAGAACCTTACACTAACCCCGTGACACATTCAAAGGAAAAAGAACAGTTATACTGGTTGATGCCCTGTATTTTACTGTTGTAACTTTGTCTACCATTGGATATGGTGATATAATCCCAGCTTCAAATTTCACCAAATTGTTCACTTGCATATTTATTTTAGTGGGTTTTGGTTTTATTGATGTTTTATTAAATGAGTTAGTTACATATGTCCTAGATATGCAGGAGGAAATCTTACTGGATGATGTAAAGTTTACTGCTTTTATTGGAAACTATGTCATAAACAAAGAGAAAGGTAGAATGAGGATAAGAACTAAGTTGTGTTTGGCTTTGGGAGTTGTTATTGTTTGCCTTACAATTGGTGAAGGAAGGTGAAGGAAGGTGAAGTATAAGATTGATTTCAATAGAGGTTCAAGTATTGGTGAAGAAAGGTGAAGGAAGGTGAAGAAAGGAGTTAAAGGAAGAAGATGATGATGGAGAATAAACAAGGGCAATTAGGTAATTTCACAATTTAACAGAAAAATTAACGTTTTTTGACCATTATAGTTACGGTGGATATTTTTGCAATAGTTGAGTGCTATTTGGTAGAATGGCAAACAAGAATCGCTACTTGGGGCGTTTCACTATACCTGGTGCTTACCAGGTAGAATTTCCCAAAAATCAAACACAACAAGTAACATTATATTAAACATTAAAATAAAAAAGTAACATTAAAAAAATCAAACACAAAAAGTAACAAGTACAAACAAACAACGGTGTTTTTTCTTCATCTTAAATTCTTAACCTCATTGTTTGCAACTTACAACCCTTTGCTTATGTTCTTGTTCCCAATTTTATCTTTCAATGTATGTTACTCATCCCTAGTAACATATGCATATCAGCTACCCCGTTGTCTTATGTGATCGTTTCTAAAGGTCAAACCTTCTGAAATTTTTATAATACCTCTAGTCTAAAGGTTGTCCGGTGAAATTCCCTTTCGCCCTGAGATGGTAGGATATCATTTTTATGAGTAAACAGGTGATGGATCCCTTCAACTTCTTTGTTTTTGTTGCATATCCTCCATACACAATAGAAAATAGTTACATTGCCTTTTCCTTTTCACCTCTTTCTCTGCAAAATCTATTAAATTTTAGTGTAATGAGCATTGAAATGTGTTGCATTTCTATATACTCTCTTTGTCCCTTTGATTTTGCTACACAATATAAAGATTAACTCTCACTTTGAATACTGCAATGTAGCCAACTCAAAGGGGCGAAGAAGTATATACAAACACTTGTTCTTTATCCATTTTGAGCTCTGGAGAACATGATTTTGCATTGTGTACCCTTGTTTCTGTCCTATGTTTTCTTGGCCAAGTCCCTTACACAAGTTAATTTCTGATGTATAGTTGGTGATTTGCTCTTATTATTGCTAGGAAGCCTTCTTAAATGTCATGGGTAAAAACCTTGAAGTGCTTCTAGAAGGCCACACCAATGATCTATCAAAGCTAAAGGCTCTTGTTGTGAATGTGGATATTGCTGCTGCTGAATCTAATGAGACTGAGGTTTCTAAGGTTGCTGAGACTGCTGGAAATTGTGCTGATAAATCAAAATCAGGTGCAAATGTTGATAATCTCAAGGGGGTTATGAAAAGTTATCCTTCTGATATTGATGTGAAGTTAGAGTCAGATGGCTTGAAACACTGTACTGAGCAAGAATCTGTTACTCATCGAAAATTTGAAGGCTCTAATATGAATGAAGCTGTTGTATTTAGTTCTCCTAAGAATCAAGATAGCATCAAAACCTTTGAAGCAGTAAGTGGCAGTCAACACGTGAGAAATGAAGAATTAATTGAAAATCAATCCACTAAAAAACTCAAGAGTGAGGGAGCAGAAAATTCCATCGAGTTGCATAGAACTTTGTCAGGCTCTAAAGAAGTCACAAGAGGTTCAGTAGAAACTTCAAAATTTTGTGGGGAAAGCTTACCTCCACTGGCCAGTCATCACAAAATGGTGTCGGTCGGAAAGTCATCCTCAGGCACTTCAACTATGGCCATCTCCAGATCTTCTCTGGCTGAAAAAAATAAGGCCGATTCTCAGTGCCCTAGTCCATTGGGCAAACGAGTATTGTCTAGTGCATGTAGTAAGAAGGAAAGTGGTCATCTTAATCAAGTTAAAAATGAAGAAAAACATGAGAAAACAAAAAGCACGTCAAAAGACCATTCAAAAGTCTCTAGCAATACCATATCGAGGGCATCACAGTCTGGCAAGACGGTAACCAGTCCTGGTCACAAACATAATACATCTCAAATAAAGGATTCTCTGAGGCATCCATCTTCCAAGAAGTCATCAGTTGATAATTCAGGTGTTGATGAGAATCAAAATACTTCAACTGGAGAAAATAAAAATACTGCAGCTGCTGCTGGTGGACAACATCGAGGTGATAAATCTCTTCAACAAAACTTGCAGTCATCATCCAAGTCAACTCAGTCATCCCTGGGCCATCCTCCACCTTCCTCAAGTGCTCCTGCTGGGTTAAGTGATAAAAAGGTATAAATAAAGTATCTTTCTCTTTTAAGTTATATTCTTTCAAGTTTTTGAAGTGTTTTCTTAATTTTGTAATTTGTGTAAAAGTTCTTTCCTTTCGCCCTTTTTCTTTTGGTAGACAATATGCAGACTGTATTTTACAAATACTTTGTGGTTTGTATTGCAGCTTGCTTTGATGTTACACAAGGAGCTTAATAGGTCCCCTAGAGCTCCTCGAGCATCCCGCATACATCATGCTGGTAGCTTGCCACAATCTGCCTCTGCAATGAGCATTTTAGTCAAGTGTAGTACTAGTTCAGGCGGGAGAGAACAACAGACTGTGAGAATGCTTTCTTATGTTTTATTTTCTGTTTTTTCCCCAGAAACTTGATAGCTGTGTTTTGCATCTTTTCTTATCTTTGTGATGATTGGTCCTGGCACCAAATATTGATAACTGATCGAGTAGATCATGCTGTGTAGTTTTCAAGAAGAAAGAATAAGGACGAGTCTCGCAGTTCTCGTGAACAAGATAGCGAAGTTAAGAAAATTGACAGAGCACCTTCATCTCCTGATTCAGTTAAAACATCTGATACATTTACTCCAGCAGATGGCCAGAGTGAGTTAATGCATTCTTCAAGGAAGAATACTGAAGAAATCTCCACATCAGCACATAGCGGTCCATCCTCTACTGATGCTAAGGAGCGAAAATCCTCACCTGCTGAGGTTGATACAGGAACCAATAAGGGTCTTGCTCCACCCATCCATCGCACCTTACCAGGTTACTGCAATACAAAGTTTAGTAATTTTTGTTTGTTGGGTCATATTTTTATAACAACCTAAGATTTATGTATATTCCTTTTTTTTACTTGTAGGATTACTTGCAGAAATCATGGGTGATGGCAGGCGCATGACATATGAAGAGTTATGTAATGCTGTCCTCCCTGTAAGTTTCTTCAGTCACTCTACCCTGCATAATGCATTATTTGTCTGGAATTCTTTAGTGTGTGAAATGTGTCATGTTGATGCATCTGATGTTTTTCTGCTGGTTAATCTATACAGCATTGGCAAAATTTGAGAAAGCACAATGGTGAGAGGTATGCATATTCCAGTCACTCTCAGGCTGTTCTTGATTGTTTGAGGAATCGCTCAGAATGGGCACGGTTGGTTGATCGTGGTCCTAAGGTATACTTTTCCGCCATATTGACTTTTTTGCTATTATATTCTGACGTTCTTGACTATTCAGTTGAAAGTTTGCTTTATGACCCTGTATATCGTGAAATATTAAATTAGTACCTTCTTGATTCATGTGACAGTAAGCACTATGCATGAATACCCTATACGGCTATGCCTCACCAACGGCTAGATGCTATAGGCTGGTTATGGTTGAATTTGAACTGTTTTCATGTGTTGGTCACATAGGGGGTGAGGTTTATAGTAATTTTTGATAACATCTTAGGAAAGAATGAAAGGGAAGAGATGCGAGGGAAGAAAGATTTGTTTTGTGCAATATGTGGAGTTCTCTTCTATTCTCTCCCCTCCCCCTCCCCCTCCCCCTCCCCCCTATCTCCCGCTATCCAAACATGTCATTAGGTGTTGGTATTTGTATTACTAATGATCCGAAAAACATTTCTGTTTTAGACTAATGCAAGTCGGAAGAAACGCAAAATTGATGTTGAGCCTTCCCATGAGTCAGAGGACGGTGAGGACAGACCCCGTAGAGACCGTAAAAGCAAGAGGTTTGAGTCAAGTAAGAAGGAGTATCCCAAAGGCAGGAGAAATGTGCGGAAGCGAAGGAGACTAGCCTTGAGAGGAAGAGGAGTCAGAGATGACTGTAATAGAATGAAGGTAGAGGCAGCGTCTGATGAGTTTGTCTCGTCTTCTAATTCCAGTGAAGACAGTGGCTCTACTGAAGACGACAGTCACGGAAGTGGAATGTGTGCAGCTAGAAGTGAAGTTTCTGGTAGCTCGGCAGAAATGGTGGCTGCAACCTAATCTGAAACATGTATTCAGTCAAACACCGGTAGGGTTTGATTCGGTTTTTGATGGGGTGTAAAAATTATCGTTGAAGTGCAATGAGGTGCATATTCTCTCGAGAGAACGGGTTGAGGTTGATTTGGAAACACCCATGTGTTAAATGTAAATAACAGTATAGTACTTCAGTTTGGCAGTGGCGAGGTGGAGGAAAGCGATACTCAACCATGGTTACTTGTGAAGCAATGGCCTGTAATTTTGTATATTATGTTTACTGTTGTGGATGAAGCTGGATCAGAACAGCACAAAGAAACACTAATGAACACAGGATAAACTAGAAGAATGTAACATTCAGCTTATCTTAGATATGGACATGTAACCTCTTAATACATGAACTAATGACATTTAAACTAACTTTGAACTTTCTATGTTTATTAGTCCTTATCTGAGTTTCTTAGCCCTTGTATAAATTAAATTGGCATTAATTTATTTATATTTACTAGCCTTTTAATAAGTATTGACTTCCTAAGTTTTGTCTACCAAGTGTTGATAATTACTTTGATAATAATTGTAATTAATGATTTGATAAAAAATATACTTAAGTATTTTTTTTTTTGATGTAAAAGTTCAAAATGTAGAGAACACTTGATTTTCTTCTCGACAATATTGTGTGTAGACCTGGTTCTAAGTCCATTTTGGGTAGCCAACCGCCTAGGACTTTTAGAAATAAGGGGTCTCAAAAATTAAATTGTGCTATTAGTATAAGGGAATATTATTGGAGTAGTTGGTAAAAGTTTCAGGTGCTGAATGCCCATTCTAGGTTTGAATTCCCAGAAATAAGGGGTCTCAAAAATTAAATTGTTACCAAAAATGATTTTTTGGTTTTTGGAAAGTAATTGACGCTTTAATGTCATACTGATAATTAAATTTGAATTTCTATTAATTTCTTCATTATTCACATCAATATTTTTTGGTACATAATCTTTTTCGAGAATAAGCGAATTTGCCTTCTCCTTGTATCTTTGAATACTGCCTTCTCTTAAGGCTCCAAACTCACCAAATAGATTCTAGATTTATTTGTACCAATCTTGTTTTTGCAATTTTGTTGATAATCCCGTTATTAGTTAATCACTGAATAAAAGGTTGAAATTTTGTTTATCATTTGTCATTTGATTTTATCTTGTGTTGAATGCACTTATAAATAAATTCTTATGTTGTAAATTGCAGTTAGAGAAATCAATTGGGAAAAGTCTGTTTGTAAATTATTTTGTATTTTGAAGTAAATTTAAGAATTTGTGTTTTAACTTAGATATTTTTCTTAAATTGGAATTTTTTTTATTTTTACTATATTATTATGAGGAGCCCCTTTTCAAAATATCGCAAAATTAGATATAACCTAAAAAATCCCAGCTTCGTCCCTGATTGTGTGCGTAAAACTTGAAGATATATGATATGTCCTTTTTTTCTTTCTTATTTTATACTCCCTCGTATTCAAAATTATTGTCCACTTTTCTTATTCAGTCAAGTCACTCTAATTGACCACTTTCTATTTTTGGCAAAGATTTGTTACCTAAATAGATCATCATCATCATCATCATCATCATCATCATCATACCCATTGTATCCCGCTTAAAGAAAACTATGATCAGGGTTTGGGAAGGGAGGAACGATGGCATGCTCATACCCATAAGGAGAGCGCGATCAAAGAGTCCCCCGACTCGAGAATGGTCTTCTAGCAAGAGGAACCTGCAGTCGGCAAATAGAATAAAAGCGCACACACAAAAACAAAGATAAGATCAAAGAAACAGGTAAAAAGCGACAAAAAGGGAAAGGATAAAGACGAACGAGGGGGTAAAGGGACAGGTTTACTAATCTAGGGTCGGATGAATTGTCATCCCTGAGTCGAAGTCGGATGAATTTTTCCTCAGACTCGAATCGAATTATTTTCCTCGGATCGAGTCGGACTAGGGACGGATTCTAACTGAATTGTGATCCCTAATATTCACGACTTGATATAATTTTCTAATGTCTTTTTTAGTAATACGTAAATATTGACAAGTAAAATACACATCATAGTCTCCAACTTAAATTTTTATTAGCTTGCTTCGTTTACACTTCATTTCTCTTCTCAATCTGTTTTCTTACACATCATAAACTCAACTTGTTGTATAGCATTAGAGCATTTTCATTGTTGGAAAAAATACTCCACATGTGAAAATTTTTAGGGGAAATTTTTAAGATACAACTTTGTTCCCCAAAACAAATTAGGAGTTGAGACTTGAAATAATAAAAAATGGAAAAATCAAATTTTAAATTTTATAAGTCATAACTTGTTGGGTCAGACCGACCAATTCGGAACCGGGAGTGACTCAACCGGAGAATGACTCGACTTGAAAATTACCCGACCCGAAAATGAGCCAATCGAAATTGACCTGACCCGTAACCCGTCTGACCGATCGTTTTCCCAGGTCTACTATTACTATAGTGATAACTATATTTAAATGAAAACATATTTGAATAAGATAAAAATAATACATAATTGAATCATTAATTAAATCTAAAATATATATATATATATATATATATATATATATATATATATATATATATATATATATATATATATATATATATATATATATATATATATATATATATATATATATATATACATATATATATAAATGTTTGAGGTAAGTATACGAGGCGGCCATACCCTCGAACCCACGGTAACGGTGAGAATCAGCCAAAAGCGCGGAGACCGATTTTATCACCGGCGTTACGTGATAACAGAATGTACTCGGAGGTACTCATAGGTAGGAAGAAGCAACAAATACCACATGAAGAGAAGCACACGGCAGGTGACGGAGTACGGTGCAACGAAAAGAACCAAAACAATAAGGTAACAATCGAAATCTCTGAAAATCCGATTATGGTGAAAAGAATGGAACTTGCGGTGGTTGTACAGCTTAAACAACCGTCAGAGGTGGAAAAAGTTGAGAGCATTATTTCAGAAAACGATTTAGCGGCGGTTGGTATATCTTCTTTATCCCAATACACAGTCGCCATATTTTTTGATGATGAACCCACTTTAGTTCAAGCTATAGAGAAAAACTCTCCGCTAACAAGGGAGTTTGAGGTGGTGCGGAGATGGTCGGACGACGAACACGTCGGAGAAAGAATAGTTTGGATTGAGTGTGTTGGGGTGCACCCGAAGTGTTGGAGTCAGGAATGTTTCAAGGCCATTGGTAATATTTGGGGAACCACTGTGAAATATGAGCATACGGTTAATGGAGTCCATAGAATCACCGCTGCACGACTCATGGATCGAACCCAGTGTATGAAGAAGATAGAGGGAAGTATTACTTTAAACTGGGAGAAAGGTTCTTTTGATGTTTTTGTAAAAGAAATCAACCACAATGAACATTGGGAGGAAAGGATTGAAGAAAGGATTGAAGATAGCAGTAATGAAGAGGATGTTGTGAAGGAGAAAACCCCCATGGTCAACGGTGGGTCAAAGGAGGGAAATCAAAACTTAAATTTTGCTGGGGATGCAATGGGGGTCGAAGTTCGCAGACAGCAGGTGCAGATTGACGTGCTTGGGAATGATAATAATGTAATCTTGGTGGAAGAGGAGGAGGAATGCATGGAGATCAAACATACTGATACAAATGGGGAACTTGAAATGGTGGTCCAGACTCCATTGTCGACAGCTAGTGATAAAAGGGAGAATAGAAGAGGGAGCTTGGGTAACTGTAGTGCAACGCCCACAGTACCATGCAAGACAACAAAGGAGGTAGATTTTGGAGGATTGATGAACAGTGAGCAGAGGTCGAGGATGGTGAATCATGAGCAAAAGGAAGATAATAGTGTTGATACAGGAGATCAGTCAATTGAAGTAATTGGCCTACGTTATCATGCTTTGGGGCAACTAGACTGGTTCGATCCTATGCCAACTATGGAACTCACCACCTCACAACAAATGGCTACTTCAAGGGTGGAACTAAATAAAACCGGAACACAAATAAGGCCACGAGGTAGACCCAAGCGAAATGCAAACTCCCTTCCAGAGCCTTTGTATGGTCCATCCACACCATCAGAAAGACAAAGTGAGGCGGAGGTGACTTGGCAGAATGCAAAATTAATAGGGGTGCAATCCACAAATGAAAGGGCCGTAATTTCGGAGCTCAGGAAATCAAAGCGACTGATGGTCTTGGAGAATAGAAACCTTTCGGGGTGATTGTAAGTACTCACACTCCTTGGTGTTTTTAATTTATTGTTATCATGAATATTCTATTATGGAATGTTAGGGGCCTTGGGAGAGGGGAAAAGTGCATCACCATAAGAAATCTGATTAAAATGCATAAGCTAGCGATACTTGGGCTTGTGGAGACAAAACATAGAAACTCCTTTTGTTCTAGAGTTAGACGTATGTGGGGAAATGACTCGTATGATTGGTGTGAGTCCTTGGCATCCGAAACGTGTAGTGGGGGTTTGGTAGCAATTTGGGATCCAAGTGTGTTTTGTGTCACACAGGCATATGTAGGAGATAGATGGATCATTTTGGAAGGGGTCATAACCAAAGGGAACTTCAGCTGCTGTATTGGTTTTGTCTATGGTCCATGTGACAGAGTGGGGAGACACAATTTCTTCGAGTCCCTTAGAGCGATACTTCAGACTATTAGAAAACCTCTACTGATGATGGGTGATTTTAATGAAGTGTTAAAGCCTAGTGAACGTTTGGGACAAATTAGATACGATAGGGGTATTAGAGATTTTAGGAGATGGGTACAGGAGTTACAGTTGTTGGACATTCCCCTACATGGTATCCGGTTCACATGGGTTAGAAACGACTCACAGAGTAAATTGGATAGATGTTTGTGTTCTAATGAATGGCTCCTTAACTTCCCTAAGATGAGACTAGAAGGCCTTCAAAGGGGCCCATCTGATCATAACCCGATACTATTAGCCCTAGAAAACTTGTTGAATTGGGGCCCTAAACCCTTCAGATGTTTTGATGCCTGGTTTTCTAACCCGAACTTTAAGGAGTTTGTTGAGAAGGAATGGCACAATCTACCCCAACTGAGCCTTGGAAACAAACTGAAAGCGTTGAAAGCCCCGTTGAGAACATGGAACAAAGAGAAGTTTGGAGATTTGGAGAGTAGAATCAGCCAACTGGAAAATGTTATACATGAGTTACAGATAATAGGGGAAGGGAGGCAGCTAGATAATGTGGAGTCAGCGAGATTGTGTGCAGCACAAAGTCACCTTCAGACATGGCTTATCCGTCGTGAAAGAATTTGGAGACAAAGGGCCAGAACCTATGGGTTTAGTAGTAAGGATCACAATACCAAATTCTTCCATGCTACTTCAACCCTAAGAAGGAAGAGAAATGAAATAGCTCACTTGGAGATTGATGGCAATTTGATTAGTGGAGTTGAAAATCTAAAGAGGGAAATAAATACATATTTTAAGAAGCGGTTCTCACAAGAATCACTCCCTCCATTAGATTTTGATTTAGGAGACCATGCAAAGGTGAGTGAACAACAAGCCCGGCTACTTGAGGAGACTCCATCGAGAGAAGAAGTAAAGCAGGCTGTATGGGCATGTGGGGTTGACAAAGCACCAGGGTACGATGGGTTCAACTTTAAGTTCTTCAGGGAAATGTGGGATGTCATTAAGGAGGAAGTATATTCGTTTGTGCTTCAGTTCTTAGAACGGGGTGACACGGTGAGAGGAATCAACAATACTTGGGTGACTCTTATCCCAAAGGTGGGTAACCCGGTATCTATTGAGGATTTCAGACCTATCAGCATGGTAGGTGCCTTATATAAGATTGTGTCAAAGTTGCTCTCCAATAGACTTAAGGTAGTCATTGCACAACTCATTGACGAGTCCCAGAGTGCATTCGTACTTGATAGACAGATACATGATGGTGTTCTGGTGGCAAATGAGGCAATCTCTTGGCTGAAAAAGAAGAAAATCCCGGGTGCACTCCTAAAATTAGACTTCCAGAAAGCATATGACTCGGTAAACTGGTCATTCCTGAAGCAGGTGATGGTGAAGATGGGTTTTGGGTCTAAATGGATCAAATGGATCATGACTTGTGTAGAAACGACATCCATATCAATACTGCTCAACGGATCTCCCCTTAGGCCTGTGAGAATGGAAAAAGGCCTACGCCAGGGTGACCCCCTGTCTCCTTATCTCTTCATCTTGGTGAGTGAAGTACTAGTATGTCTTTTGAAAAGAGCCGAGACTGTGGGTCTTATTGAGGGGGTTAAAATTGGTAGAGATAGAGTACACCTCAAGCATCTACAATTTGCAGATGATACTTTGATCTTCGTGCCAAAGAGTACTAGGGTGGTGACAAATTATTTCCGTATCCTTGATGTATTTTTCCTTATGTCGGGCCTCAAGCTGAATTATAGCAAATCTCATATTATCTCTTGGGGCAATGGCTCACATGATTGGGCCAAGGAGGTAGCTATTGCAAATGGGTGCCAGCATTCTGTATGTCCTATCACTTATCTAGGGCTACCATTAGGTGCAAACATGAACAACTGTGCTGCATGGAAATCGGTAATATCCAAGATTGAGAATAATCTGGCGGCTTGGAAGGTTAAACTCCTATCGAGAGCGGGTAGACTCACATTAATCAAGAGTGTTCTCAACAGTCTACCTATCTATTATATGAGCATGTTCAGGATGCCCAAAGCTATAGCTCTGAAGATTGTGAAGCTTCAAAGGAGATTCTTTTGGGGGGTGTCCTCAAATGGTGATATGTCGAGCCCAGCAGTGAATTGGAGGGTGATTGAACTTCCAAAAGATTTTGGTGGTCTTGGGGTGGGAAACATCTTACAAAAGAACCTTGTGCTCCTCTTCAAGTGGTGGTGGAGATTTTCAGAGTGCGACAACTCCCTATGGAAACGCATTCTCATTTCCATTCATAACATCAAAGGTCTTAAGGCCTCATCACAAGCATTTCAAGGTGCAAAGAGCGGTGTATGGGCTCAATTACTTAGTGATGATCCAGATACCTCTAGGATTAGAGCAATCATCGAGGAGGGATTGATGGTCAAAGTGGGAGAAGGTACATCGACACTATTCTGGCATGACAATTGGTGTCGTGGGGGCCCGCTGAAGAGTTCATTTCCTAGACTCTTCTCTATTACTGAGCATAGAGATGCTATGATTAGTCAGATGGGGAGTTGGCAGGAGGAGGGGTGGGTGTGGAGTCTTAATTGGAGAAGACAGCTGTATGATTGGGAGGTTGCGGATGTGGAACGACTCAACCTTACTATCTTGCAAGGTAACCCAGAACGTGGTAAGGTGGACGGAGCCTGCTGGAAGGGTGGGTCATGGGATCGATACCCCATAAAGGAGATTGTGAAGGAATTGCATGACAATTATACTCCTATTCTTCCAAAAGAAACGTCGAGCTTTATCTGGAGTATAAAGGTCCCACCTAGGGTCCATGTTATCATTTGGCTTGCACATTTGGAGAGACTAAAGACAGGGGATATTCTCATTTCTCAGGGCGCAATTGACCAAAACCAAGGGCTATGCCCATTTTGCGCAGAGGAGGTGGAGACAAACTCCCACATCCTTTTCACTTGTAGCTTCTCATGGGGTATATGGATGGAAGTTCTGCAGTGGTGTGGTATATCTGGGGTTCTCCATAATCGTTGTATCCCATTCTCCACGGCATGGAAGAACCTGGCCCCGTGGCGAAAAAAAGGAAAGCTATGGAAGATGATCTTTGGCTGTGTACTATGGTCATTGTGGTTTGAGAGGAACAAGATAAAGTTCAACGATGGTGAATGCAACAAGGGCAAACTACTATACACTTTGAAGATTCGAGTCGGCCTCTGGGCGAGGGAGCTACTTGGTATGGATATTCGTGAAGGTATTGGCGTTTGATGAATATGTTTTGGTGTTTTTGTATTGTATGATTTTTTTCCGAGCCGAATTTGTATGTGCTGTTTTGGTGGTGTTTTTTTACTCTAGGGTCGTCTCTGACCATGGTGTGTATGAAGGTAGTCAGTGATCGGGTGTGTAAGGGGGGTGACAGGGGATACATAGTGTTTTTTTTTACTGACTAAGGCATAGTCCACCCCTATGCTTTGTTCTAGGTGGCCTGGGTCCTGGCCCCTAATTCCAATGGCTTTTTCCCCTCACGGGGTTTTTTATGCCGGCGGCTTTAGGGCTACCTCTTCCCAGTGTGGAGGTTTTTGCAGTTATATATATAATTCCAAATTTTTTTTTAAAAAAAAAACATATATATACATATATATATATACATATATATATATATATATATATACATATATATATATATATATATATATATATATATATATATACTATATATATATATATACATATATATATATATATACATATATATATATACATATATATATATACATATATACTATATATATACTATATAATATATATATATATATATATATATATATATATATATATATATATTATATATATATATATATATATATATATATATATATATATATATATATATATATATATATATATATATATATATATATATATATATATATATATATATATATATATATGGGAGGATCCAATGAGAAGGGTATTGAAATGAGAAAGGTAATAAGGACTCTACACCCTTGATTTCATTAGAATAAAAAATCTATGGTCACGGTTGAGCTAAAACACATAATTGTAAAAGTAACTATGTTATACGAAAAGTAACTATAACAAATTTTAAAATGTCCTTATTTTATAATTTATTGTCATTTTATATATATATAGTAACAAACAAAATCAAACAAAAATCCTGTCAAATCCTTCCTTTTAAAAATACTTATTTAATCATATATATATATATATATATATATATATATATATATATATATATATATATATATATATATATATATATATATATATATTTGTCAGGGCCGTCTTAAACATATTTGAGGCCCTGTTCTGATTTCAAAATTGGGCCCCTTCCTTATATAATAAATTTATAATTGTAATATTACAAAATACTTTTAAAAAGAAACAAAAACTCATTATTTTATAATAATAATTAAAAATTATTTTTAGTAATCTAAAGCAATGAGAAGCATCAAGGAAGAAGACAATCAAGAATGGCAAGAGTCAACTTGGAAAAAATAAATTTATTTATGGGTAATGATATTTACAGCCCTAAAAATCAACAAATTCTATTTATTATCAATAATTTTATATTTTCAAGAGAATCTAGTATGGAGAATTGGGAACAATTAATAGTTTTTGTTGTTATTTAAAATTTCCCAAAAAAATCAATGATAAAATAATAAAATATATTTAAGATTATTATGTTTTCAAAGCAAAAACAACAATAAATTACATGAAAAAAGTACAAGATTTTTTCTTATATACAACCCTTAGGGCTGTATATATCATTCTCCTTTATTTATTAACTATTGAAAAATTATTTTATAGAAAAAACTTTGGAAATTGGAATTACAGTAAAGTAGTTTTCTAAGTAAGGAATAACATATTTATTAACTTGAGTATTAGAATTTGTTAGGTTATAAATTTATAGAAGTACATAAGAAATTTGGGGCCCTTAAAATTTTAATGATCTTGAGGCCCTGTGCCAAAGCCCAGGCTGCACAGCCTATTAGTCGGGCTTGATATTTGTACATTACACGGGATTTTATACTAGTTTACTACTAAAAATGTATGAGAGACAACATCTTTTGTGATGCTAACAAGCAAAAAAACAAAGCATAGAAAAGTAAGAGGCTTAATTAATGTTTGCAGTGTCAAAAAGAAGAATGAATGGTTAAAAAATAATGATATAAACAAAGTAGTACAACCAAAGAAACTAATCTCTTCCCTAAATCTCAAGTCTCTTATCTTTCACTTTTATTTTTCTCTGTCGAATGATATTCATTTCGAATCTGCAATTGGCTCAGTTACTGAGAAAACAATAATCTGACCTAAAATTGCATTATAATAATCAAAATAACCAATGACATGATTGTGAGACTAGCCGAGGGGTATCGTTCCTGCACATTCATACATAAAACATACAAAATCAGCAAGCTTTACCTAAAACCAACAATATACTTCAAACATTTTGAATAAAAAAAACCATATTCAACTTGAATTTTGTTTAAACTATTTATTCATTTATTTTTAAAATATTATCTTTCTATAATGTTTCGTCATGAATAGCTCCGGATATATAAATTTCCAAAATAACATTTAATTGCATAAAATGTAAAATATAACAAATATAATAAAACGACAGAAATAGTAATGAAGTTATAAGTTTCCTTCAATTTCCTCTGTTTCGTGTAGGGAATTATCATTACACCGGTCACAAAATAAGTTTCATCTAATTTTTTAAAGTTCACTTCTCTTGATATACTTCTTCTGTTCCATAATATTTGCTACATTTCACTTTTTTACGCAATCCAATACACAATTTTGATCATTAATATCTTAAACTACACTTATCTAAAAATTATAAATATTTAATATTATGAAAGTATGCGATTAGACGATTCAAACAAGATCCCACTTGACTATATTTTTACTTACACATTAGTTGCAATATGTAAAATAAGCTTGAACGATGAATAGTGCACAAAATCGAAATGTAGCCAGTATTTTGGAACGGAGGAAATATAGAGGTAAGGTCATTCCTAAAAGTTGGGGTAAAACTTAGAATGAGATTCATATTTAATACTCCAATAATTTAGGTATTCAATGTGCTTGGAAAAGCTTCAAACAAATTGAGCTGGATTGATGATTCTACAAGACTACATAATCATCTCGTGGTTCCACTCATGTGGACACACCTACGGCCTAAGGGGCACGTTTGGGCTCAAACCCACAAACCCACAGGCGTTTACTTGTTTACACACTTACTATTATTGCCAAATTTGGTTGTGAATCTTGAACTGATCCGGAATTAGTTTTGAACTAACTCCAAAATCGTTCCTAAGAAGCCTGAACTCCATCCAAACTTAACCCCAAAGCCAAACTAACTTGGGCTGTGGACCACATCCATTCCGGGTCCTTCGTTGGTTAACAGCCCAGAAACCACTAATATACACCCACTAATAAACAAATGCAGACGAACCATAAAAGTTAGAAATCTACACCAATTTGTCACAAAGTTCAGGAATCTTATGCTTTTCCTTTGCCCACATTTGGTGGGTAGGAGCCTAAGGAAAGACTTTCATTAGGAAGAATCAAACAAAGAAAAATAATAGAATAGACATTTAAAATTAAGGGATTAACTACATGGTAGACATGAACTTTTGCAAAAATTGGTAGCATAGCATTGTATTTTTGGAATTTCACAACTTAACGTATAATCTAACGTTTTTTTGGACATTAATGTTACGACAACTTAAATTACAAGCGTACAGTACTATTTTGTGAAATTTCAAGGAAGAAGGTTACTGTATTTTAATGATAAAAGACAAGGGTAAAAATGAAATTTCACGACTTAATGTATAATCCAATATTTTTTGGGCATGAATATTACGGCAGCTTACATTTCAAAAGCCAGAAGCTATTTTGTGGAATGTTTTTTAAGATTTGATACCACCGACCTTTTGGAAAAGTTCGTGCCTACCACGTAGAATATGCCTAAAATTAAAAAGTTATACGTCAAATAAAAATTACTGAAGTGATTGAAGGAACATACAGTTGATAGAGAAATGGAGAGGTAACCATTGGAAGAAGTATCATCATCAACACCACCATCACCACCACGATTTTGGGTTGCATCTGAAGCCGGCTCACCAGTGCCATAACTAGAACCATTACCCACTGCTTGAATAGTAGGAAAGCCCAATGCATAAGCTGGTGTTCCATCAGGCTTAAACAACCCATAATTCCTTTCAGAAGTTGGTCCTGGTTTCATATTCTCATTAAACAATGCAAAAACAAACACATTTAGATCACAATTAGGCTTCATGGGTGTACCCTTTTTACTACTATCACTCACAAGCTTAATCAAATTCCCATTGTATTTTTTAGCATTTTCAGGATTAGCTCCATACTCATCTTCATCTCCCTTAGAAGGCCAACCAGTTTCAGATACCTGAACTTGAACTCTTTTACTAAAAGTGGGTCCCATTGCAGCATACACAGCATCCACTTGAGCATACAACATGTTATCATAATGCAAATTAGAACCTGGGTCTACTAAAACATTGTTTGTCTTAGCTTCAAATAACACATAATCAAGATTCACTTCTTGTGGACTAGCCTTATATGCAAAATATGGGTATGCATTAATCAAGAATGGGGATCCTGTTTTGGCATGGAAATTCAGAATTTGTGTAAGACACCCACAAAGATCTTGTCGAAACGAACCGGCTGAAGGTGGATAAGATTTCTCAAGAATGGCCAAGTTATGAGTAGTAGTTACCCACACATGGGTGTCTAAGTTTAAGGTTTGAAGTGCAGAATGAACATTCTGCATTGCAGGAAGAAGACTATTGGTTAAGGTTGTGTCATTATAAGTTAATACTTCATTTCCTAAAAGAATACATGTTACTTTTGTGTCAGGTAAGTAACATTGAACATTTTTCTTAACCCAATCAAGCGCTTGTTTAGGGTCGTTAGCTAATTGGGGCAGTAAATCGTTCCCAACTGTGACGGTAAATTCGATCCCAGTCTTGGCAAAGGCTTTTAAGACTTTTGAGTCGGCGTCGTAGAGCTTGAGTTTGGTAACACCAATGGATTTAACGAGAGGGACTACTGTTTCTGGGGGAGGAAGATTGTTGGCTATTTGTCCATAGTTTATTCCTAGTGATTCCACTGATACTGGCAGAATACCTGATTAACAACACCCACAATGTATGAATTAATCACATTTTATAATTAAATTGAAAATTTGTAATAATAAAAATGGAAGTGATCATAATTACTGATTTTGTTTGCTTTAGTAATAAAAATATTTACAGTTTGTTACCATTATTTATAGTGAAAATGGTAATATAAATTTCGATAATCCATTATACTTTATATTCATGATAGTGCTAGTCAGTCGGCCGTAAAAAAACTCATATCTAAATAAGAGGTATTCCTTGCTCCTCTGGATAATACTTGCTCTGTTTTTTTTATATGCATACAAATCAGGTTTTGTAATTGAGGTGAGTCATTAATCATTATCTAAAATTCAAAATAATGCAAAAATCAAATAAAAAATCAAAATTGAAAAATAATGTTAAATGAAAAAAAATAAAGTAGTGCTACATTATAGTAGAAATTACATAGCATATTTCACAAAATTAACACTATAATAATTGATACATTTCCTTTACTACATTTAGCTTTTAAACCAAACATGAAACAAGATTTACCATTACATAATTTTATTTTAAATCTTTATCAAAACAAGGAAAAATTTACTTAGAATAATCCAACCTTTTATTGATTTTTCTACGATAATTCAATTTGTAATAATCATGAATAATATCAACTATAAGAGGTGCTCGTTAGGAATGCACCAAGAACCATGGTGACCTCTTACATATACAACTAGTCATTTTCATTAATAAAAAGTAAATAAAAAAAATTTAAAAAGGATCTAGTAGGTTTAATTTTTGATTTTAACTTTTAATTTTTAATATTTTTTAATATTTTATTTTAATTTTCAGTTTTTTTTTCGTGTGGGAACTAGCCTGCAAAAACCGATCAACATTTGGGCAACAATGTTTTTGGATAAGTGACTCAAAAAATCGGATCATTCGTAGTTAATCAAAACTTGAAATTATTATAAATTAATAAAAAGTTGGTTTGTTGTAGATAAATTTTCTTTAAAACAAAACATTCTCTCCTATTTTAATCAAAAATGTTTACTTTATTATCAAATGTCTTATTTTCTTACTAATTAATAATTTGTTTCTACTTAAACCCTTATAAATTCTAACTATCTAAACAATTACATTAAGTTATCATTTTCACTCCCCCAATGTGGTTGTTACTCTTTTTTATTTTATATATTGGTGCTATACTCAATAAATATATTCCCTTCGTTCTTTTTTATTGTCCACTTTTTTATTTGGTTAGTTCACTCTAATTATCCATTTTCTATTTTTGGCAAAGATTTTTTACCTAAATACCCCCAACTACCCCAACTTATATTATTTAAAATACCCCACCTACCATCTTTTCAACTATTATAATCACTTAAATACCCCAACTACCACTTTTACAATTATTATAATCACTTAAAATACCCCACTACCAAATTTCTTAATTTGAGTGTCCACTAGAAAGTGGATAATAAAAAAGAGACGGAGAGAGTATCAATTTGAATAGAAGTAATAAAAGATGGAGAAATATTTGATAACGTTATCCCGTTATGGATTAACAATCTACACAATTGCCATTTTATCACTACTCTTTGTTTTACTCACCCCTTCACGTGATCCCTCCTATTTTTCTTAATATTGGTGCCAAATCAAATGAAATATGTGATTGATTAATTAGAATTAATAAATTCTTTCCAATCCACTATTTTAATGTTCTCTAAATTTCTCTAAATGTGCATAATAAAAAATTATGGAAATTTAATATGAATAATTTTTGCATTGAGATAAATTAAACAAGATCCTACTTGATTATGTTTTAACTTATAAATTAATAATAAAATACGAATTAAAAAGCAAATAGGACATTATTAGTGAATGGGATATGTGCTAGTAGACGGTAGAAGACTAGAAGTAGCTGCTAACCTGAGAGTAGAAGGATAAGGAAAAATGTTAATAATGAGAAACATGATGACTGTGAAATTCTGTCTATACTTGTGCTTCTACTTCTGCTTGCTGATTCCATTTTATTTAATCAAAATATAATTGAAATGAGTAAAATTGATTTCTTGGAAATTTGTCTCAGTTTAATAGCAGATAAATTGAGCACAATTTTATTGTTTACTGCACATTTTGGTTCTTGAATTGTTTAATTCTGTTTTCTGCAAAAATTTTAGGCAGATCATCAGATAAATTTGGGAAGGTGAGAGGTGAGAATTTTTCAGAGAGAAAGAAAAAAGAAAGATAGAAAGATACAAGAGTTGCTTTGCTGTATTGGTGTATCAATAAGGGGAATTGATTCTTTCTTTTTTATTACTACTTCCTTTTTGTATTATGGTTATTATCTTATTGATATTATTACTATCTCCTATTCATCTAAAATGTCTCGTTTACTTTTAGGAGATTATTTATTTATCACTCTTAAATTGCATTTTATTATTAATCTATAAATTAAAATATAGTTATGTGAGATCTTATTTGATTCATTTTGATGTAAAGATTATTAATATCAATTTTTTATAATTTTTAGTTATACATAACTCGATATATTAAGGATCGAATAAGTGCATTGGATACAGTACGTAAAGTAAATGGGGCATTTTAGATGAATAAGAGGGAGTATTATTTATCGTTTAAATTCTTGTTTTTTTTTCGAGTTGAGATACTTTTAGGTCGCGCTCTTCTATAAGGGTATGAATTGTTGTTTTCTTTCCATCCTCTAACTCATCTTATAGTTTTCTATAGGCAGAATACACTAAGTATGACAATGCTGATGATTATTTATCGTTTAAATACATTTTATAAATTGCGGCTAATGGCCTAAGAAAAAAATATAATTAAGTAGGATCTTATTTTTATTGTCTAATCACAGATTTTCTTATTATTAACTTTTCATAAATTTTAGAATAACATATCATATTGTGTAAAAATCAAATATAAAAAGTATAATGAATCAAAATATGAAAAGTATATTTAATGTCTTAGATTAATTATTTGCACTTAAAAACATTATCATAGTTGCTTTTTAGACCATAATAAATGATTAACTAGTTTGACAACAAAGATATGTACGCATTCTAGCATGTCATATTAGACTAATAAAAATTTTAAATACTCCTAGAACACATTGTCATAAAATATATGCATGTCTATATCATATTGAAAGGAGAATTATGAACCTCACTTAAGGATCAAAAAATGATTTTTAACTGAAGTTTTATAACGTGTCTTAGTGTAGGGATCAAATAATGCAAATTAGTGTAATGAATGACAATAATAAAGAAATAATCAAGACAAAAATTTAAGGTAGTTCACTAATTTTGGACTATATCTACCGTCTAGCCTAAGATTAAAATTAATGTGTTTAAAGCAAACAAACAAAGCCGAAGAAATTACAATGGAGTTTAATGTTAAGAAGAGATGAGCTAATAAGGGATAATTACATAAGATAGAAGTTCGCACTTAGATAAGACTTCAGTGCACTTAATAACCAAGACACACATGAGTGTTTATAGGGGAAGTAAAATAAAAGAGGGGCAACAAATAAACGGACAAGCTGTTGGCAGCAGATACGAAGCAGAACACCAAATTGCTGATTACTCGGCTAGTGCTCGATCGAGTGGCTCAGTCGAGCGCCTCTCAGTAGCCTTTTATTGCATTGTTTCCCCCACAATCTCCTATGCCTCTTACACTTGGTTCTTGGACCGAATGTTTGCACTCCAAACTTTCACATGTCAAAGATTATTACACTACCAACTCTACAATGTACTATTTATTCCCATACAACTAATCACATGTATAGTACTTGTGTCTTCTTCTAGTTATACTAACTAAAATGATTAATTTTCTTAATCATGTTTTGATTACTTGGTGAACATAAGTTACCAATAATCCTAAAACATATTGTTAAAGCAAGTAACAATATTCTTGACTATGACGTTAACTTTAATCACTTAATCGAACATGCTTTGTCTTGCACTTTAGGGAAGGTCGATAAAGATGTGTCGAGTTGCGTGAGATTAATGGAGCAGAAGCCCCGATCGACCAGATGGAAGCCGCTCGACCGGTCGAGCGAAGTGGGGAGGTCAAGCAAAATGGTCTGAAGCAGTCAGTAGCATTCAGGAAGGCCGCTCGACCAAATCTTGAGGTGGCTCGACCGAACGGGTGGTCGAGCGGTCCTATCAAAATATCCAACGGGCATTTTTGTGCTGTTACGAGTATTGAATGTGTGCATTTGTTACTTGATTATTGCTTGTTTTATTGATGATGAATGTCTATTGTGGGTGTTAATTGTGAGTTTATGGTGATTAATATGTGACTCATAGTGCAAAAACAAGGCCGCGACGTATCGGAAAGGTCGCGTTGGAAAGGTTTTTAGAGAAACCGTTCCGATTTTTCCCGCGTTGGAAAGGTGTAAAATAACCGCGTTTTAGGACTGTTCAAGGGAAATCTCATTTTTTTGACCGATATTTGGCGATACGACAACCCGTTACCATATTACCGTTCCGTTACCGCAATCACGACCGTTCCAGCGTTTTTCCACTATGGTGTGACTCTAAGAATCATATTCACCTTCTACTATAAAAGGGAGTATAATTCTTAGAGTAAGAACCACCACAAACACACATATTAAGAGTAGACTATTGCATTGTTAGAAACTAGAGGAGTGTTCTTACTTTGCATTAGTATTTGAGATCTTGAGAGATTGTTCTCAAGATAGGAAGAGTTTACTATACTTGTATTGTTGAATCATTTATAATAAATAACATTTGAGGGGGAGGTATCCAAGATACCTCATAAACACTTGTGTTCTTTTGCATTATTTTTCATTGTGTTTTTCATTGTTGAACCTTCGTAGTGTCGTTCATTTCACATATGATTGATAATATTAATTATTTTAATATTCAAAATAAATGGTTTACATTGAGATTTTTGACCCAATTGAGTAAAGGAGTCCACATGTATTTTAGATTAAGATAAAAATTTAAAATCTGAAATAAATATGTCCCATAAAATTATACATTTAATTTTGAGTCAAATCAATTAGTATTACCTGAACATAATTCAATGTTTAATACCTTATTTTTTTATAGTAAATAAAAATCAAACAACCCATTCAACCCATACTTCCATCTTAGGAATTTCCCCAATAAGTTAACAGGTAAATTTTACAGGGTGACAATCATATCTGTTTTGCTATACATGACAAAATATTGGCCCGTAAAGAAGATTTCTGAACATAAGATGGTAGTTACAAAAATGCATATGCTGAGGTGAATGTGTGGGCGCACATTGATGGATCATATTAGGAACCAACAGTTTAGAAACAAACTACGGGTTGCCCCTATTTCTGCAAAAATGCGCGAGAATAGATTAAGGTGGTATGGACATGTGCAGAGAAAAACTTTCGACGCCCCTGCGAGGAGGATAGAGAGCATCATAGTAGAGGGTAAGAGGAGTCGAAGAAAACCCAAGAGAACTTGAGATGAGCAAATAAAAGTTGACTTGCACGATGAAACCTCTCCGAGGACCTGACCATGGATAGGGGTAGGTGGAGGCGCCTCATACATGTTTTAAACTACTAATTGTCCCTTTGCTTACTTGTCGATGAGCAAATAAAAGTTGACTTGCACGATGAAACCTCTCCGAGGACCTGACCATGGATAAAGTTGACTTGGACGATAAAACCTCTCCGAGGACCTGACCATGGAGGGGTAGGTGGAGGCGCCTTATACATGTTTTAAACTACTAATTGTCCCTTTGCTTACTTGTCGATGTTCTTGTTCTCTGGCTTTTATTCGTCGTTATTATTATTATTATTATTATTATTATTATTATTATTATTATTATTATTGCTTTCTTTTTCAAATCTGGTTGTTTTTTTTATTATATTTTATTATATTCATGTGCATATATTCTAGTTATATTTATCTTATGTATAAGGATAACACTTGTGTGTGATAAGATGCAAACTTGAGGAGTTCGCTGCAGCTGCACTCGGATCCATTAATTGCAGAATCAGAATCTTATCTTCTTTTTATCTTTTTCTTTCCCGAGTCGGGGTACTTTTTGGCAGTGCTCTCCTCTATGTGTATGAGTTGATGCCGTTCTTCCCTCCCCAACCCTGACAATAGTTTTCTATGGGCGGGATATATTGTGTATGATGATGACGACGACTCCATTATGTTTATCTTATAATGGATAAATATAAAAGAAAGGTGTATTTCATATGTGAATACTTGTGTTTTAATACTAAGTTTTTCACTAACACATGAAAATGTAGCAATTAAATAGAGGGAAAATAGTAAAGTAAAATCACTTTAATATGGATTTGATAAAGATATTCTAGTGCAAAATGGTTAACAAAACTAAGTATTACTCAACTTTATTCCCAGGGCTTACTCATTTTAGGGTTCCTTGTCCTTTTTTTTCTGCATCCCACTCCTATGTGAAAGCTTCATATGCCGTGTTTTTTAGATGATGACCCATTTGATATCTTACTAATACTATATTAGGATATATATCACCAATTTCACACTTAACTTCCAAACTATGTTATACTCCCTCCTATTCAACCTAAATGTCCCATTTGATTTTTTCACACTTGCCGAGACAACATTTTAACTCTTAATATCTCAAATTATTCTTAATTAAAAATTATAAAAACTTGATATTAATAATCCTTGTATTGAGACGAATCAAACAAGATCCCGCATGACTATGTTTTAATTTATAAATTAAGAGTAAAATATAAATTAAAAGTGATGAGTGAATAGTACTGAAAAACTAAATGAGACATTTAGGCTGAATAGGAGGTAGTATTAGATTAGATGTTCATTAACTTTTGTTTACTTTTTTACTATTCAAACTCATACAAGACTATCTAATTTTATCATACTCACTTTAGACATAATTTTATACTTTTATATACACCTTTTTATTGATAAATCCTAAATGACACAATTTTTACAATACTGAAATTATATTTATTTTACTGCGCAGAGTTAACCTAGGAAAAAATAACGCATTTACCAAAAAAATAAATGACCAATATTACGATATGAAAATATATACTCGTATGACAAAATAATAGACGTTTGTGAAAAAATATGTTGGACAATTAGAGTATATAGTATAGAAACCCGCGAATGCATCTAATTGTTATCAGAAATACTTTACCTAATTTAGCTTCAAACTTAAACAATAAATATTAGATTTTAAAATTTGATAAATATTGTCATGCCTCTTTAAATGATGACACTTGGAATTTTCCAAGACTTTTATAGTATTGTATTATATTGTCATGCCTCTTTAAATGATGACACTTGGAATTTTCCAAGACTTTTATAGTATTGTATTATTTACCTGATATATAAGTTTTTTTCATTCAATTGAACATATTAAATTCAAAGTTAACTAAATAGAATTACTCTAGTATATCCTAAAAATACTTTACCTAATTTAGCTTCAAATTTAAACAAAAAATTTTAGATTTTAAATTTGATAAATATTTTCATGCCTATTTAAATGATGACACTTGGAATTTTCCAAGACTTTTATAGTATTGTATGATGCCTCTTTAAATGATGACACTTGAAATTTTCCAAGACTTTTATAGTATTGTATGATAGGACCTAGATTATATACACCATAAATATGGATAATTTGTAATATAATATTAAGAAGGACAACATTATAAAAAAAATCTTAACTATAAATAAATAAGACAATAAAAATAAATATATAATTTATATTTATTCTATAACTATTACTAAAACAAAACACGGATGACATTATCACTTTTTAAAGTTACTTATGTGTCACAACCTCAACAAAAGTTTTTTCTTTCAAAACTTAATGATGATGTCATTGTTATAATGGCTAATATTTATAACTATAATATTATCCATACTGATAATTTTTTTTACTTTTTAGATTATATACTGATACTCCCTCCATCCCAAAATTATTGTCCACTTTTGATTGGACACGCAAATTAAGAAAGTGGTAGATGGGGTATTTTAAATGATTATAATAATTATAAAGGTGATAGTTGATATATTTAAGTGATTATAATTATTGTAACGGTGGTAGTTGGGGTATTTTAAATAATATAAGTGGGGATATTGTGGTCTTTACTTGTGTGAACATAGTGTATTTAGGTAAAAAAATCTTTGCAAAAAAATAAAAAGTAGATAATTGGGGTGAATGACCCAAAGTGGACAATTATTTTGAGGTGGAGGGAGTATTATTTAATGTATTAGAAAATCATGTATTTTATTTTTTTTGAATTATTTATAAAATCTTTTTAATTTTATATATTAAATGATCATAAAATCTTAGTATAAATAAATATATCAGAAATTTTAATAAAAATATGAATCACACGAGCACTATCTAGTTGCGAACTAAAACAAATGAGATAATAATAAAAGAGAATTGGAGCGAGTATAGTATAGCATATCGTCATTGATTTAATGAATGATATGTCTGATCCAACTATTATGAGCTGCCAATAATGGGCTCGTGGGGCCCAAGCCCGTGCTATAAAGGTAGTAATAACATAACAACTGACAAGAGAGGAACTTATGAACATGTAGCAAGTGTGATTTTACTGAAGTGACCTGGTCCACTTCATAGTGATTTTAGTGGTTGTATTTTATAGCTATATTCCGAATATAACAATCCAATTTTTATTTGTCGCCACCCTTTTCATATAATCGCCACCCCTAATTTAAAATAAATAATTAAAATGACGAAAATGCCCTTGGACTTAAAACGAGTATAAAACACTCGAATCGAACTCAATAACACTTTTATCATTCTAAAACTCACTAAATTCGTTCAAAAATTTATCGGGCCTAAGCATTGGACTTGGAATCGTTATCGCAAAACCGAGGTAATTTTTAACAAAATATCGTTTCAAAATTAAAAAAAAAATTTTAAAAAAAAAGGAAAATGGCAAAATCGCATGAACTGTGCGATGGTACCATGGAGGAATCGCACGTTTTGTGCGATTTTCCTTTTTTTTAAAATTTTTTTTTTATTTTTTTTATTTATTTAATATAAATGTTATTATTATTTGTTATTGTTATTATTTGTTTATAAATATTATTATTATTTGTTATTGTTATTATTTGTTTATAAATATTATTATTATTATTATTTGTTATTATTGTTATTTGTTTTTAAATATGTTATTGTTTATATGTTTATAATTTAATATTGTTATAATAATTTATTTGTTTATAATAATTTTAATTAATTTAATTTAATATTGTTATAATAGTTTGTTTATAATAATTTTATTTTCTTATAATAATTTTATTTGCTTATAATAATTTATTTGTTTAATTAATTAAATTATGTTATAATAATTAATTAAATTATAAAAATTGTAGTAAATGGCTGGAAACCATGGTAGAGGCAAAGGTTTTTTTAGAGGCATGTTGAGCGGCAATACCTTTAGACCGACTTTATTAAGGGGGGACCCCCATGAGAGAGGGGTTACGGGTTCAGCTAGGAGGGCTAGGATGGAACAGGCGGCTAGAATAAGTCAACGTTCGAGTACGCTAGACCAAGTTCGATACCTTCGCCGCGACGAACCAGCGAGGATATCGCTCGACTCGAGGACGATGATAATCGAAGTACGACAGTCCGGTCTGAGGAAGAGTCTATTGGGGAGCCTGTGGATTGGAATCCGATCAGGGGGGCGCCGATCGGCTTTAAGCTAGACCTCATAGCTCTACTGACCTTCCGATCGCCGGAGCACAGTGAGGATGCGGCTCCACGGAGGCGGAGGCGCTCACGGTCTTCTAATGCGGACTGGGTGATTACATCACCCCAGCCCGGGGCCCCGGTCGATACTCGTCTGATTCCCAGCTACGGAGGGCACATAGCGCGGGTTATTTTCGAGGGGTTGGAGCGTAACCCTCCAGTTATAGAGTGTCGGCTTAGGAAGAAGACGCTAGACTCTATCTTCAGACTGCAGGACATGTTTGATGAGCTGTACCAGATTTTACCGACCACTGAGCTGGGCCGTCTGCCGTACGTCATGCACCAGCACATCGATAGTGCTCTTATAGCGGCCTTTGTGGAGAGGTGGCAGCCGGATACCAACACCTTCCACATGCCTTGGGGGGAGATGACGATTATGTTGCACGGCGTTTCCATTTCAAGGGACAGATATAGGCGTGTATATTGTTCTCGATGCGTTTCCATTTCAAGGGACATCCCTCGTCGTAAAAGTGGCCATCTATCCTCGCCCCCCATCTCTGTAATGGTAATCGCTCGAAAACCACAATTACCATCACCTGTAACATCGATCCAATCAAACAGGTATGGCGGTATAATATAAGGAATGTACTCTGGCCACGAGAGCATTCAATTGAACGAGACTAATATAAAAATAAACATAAATTAAACATTTACCAGACAAGTTGAAACTGAAGTTGATTCCAGCTGATGCTTGAGTGGTTCTGCCACTTGATCTCCCGCTTGATTTCCCGCGTGAAGAAGATCTCGAACCGCGACCCCCAGAGGATGATCTACTGTGCTCGAATGCGCTTTTGTTTCTCCTAAGGGTTCTGCTTGTCGACGGTCTTCCCTTCCTCGGTGGGCTTCCTTCTGGCTCAGGTATATCCGTACCATCTGGATGTAGTTCGTCTTCAAGTACCTGAGACATGCGTCTAATCACAGCGGGATCGGCCTTTAACACTTCATCGACCAAGCCTTGAAAGTAGTCTTTGTCATATGCGTTTGCATCTCGAACTTCTTCATTTGCCTCTGCTCCGGCCTCTGCGTACTTCAAAGTTCTCCAAAAGATGTTTAAATCGGTGGGGTGAATTACACTAGTACTCCTAACAGTCAAAAACAGGAAACATGCGCAAGGTATACCATGGGTATGCTGAAGAACACAACCGCATTTATCAAAGACATAATCCCCCAACTCTAACATCCGGTTCCACTCCATTGATAGTATTTCTAACGCATGTACAGAAACTTTTCTATATAGCAGTTCAAACGGGCGAAGTCTAGATGTTCGTGCAATCGAAGTCATGGATTCCTAAAGCGCTTGTCTTATTCTGGCTTGCTGATTAGTCATCTGTGCGTGTGCCTTTTTGAACAGGGTAGCGAATGAGCTGTTACCGCTACCAAGATAATACTTGAATGAAGAGTGCTGACTTTCAACTCTACTGGTAGTAAGGTTGCCAAAATGTATACAATCATTCGTCCAGACACGCACAAATTTTTCCTTGTGAGGAATCCATGTCCCAGCTAAATAACGCATGACCCTTCTATTCCTTGTCGACCACCTCGCTACAATCTCATTCCACCTACTCTCAAATTCTTCGGTCCTTGAACTGTTAACCAACCGGTTCCATTTTCCTTGTCTAAAGAGCTGCCCTTGTGCGTTTTTCTTACCACCACATAGTTTGTCTACCATGTTCTCCACATCATTTCCAATATGCCATACACAAAGTAACTGACGTACATCTACATTAAACAAAAAATCAAAATTAAAAAAATAAACATATACTTGGTATACAAATAAAAAATAATGTATCAATTTACCTGGGTAGACATCACGAATAGCAGCAGACAAACCCTCGTCTCTATCCGTGACGATAACATTAGGCATCTGTACAGTACCATATATATCCCGCAACCTCTCCAGCACCCAAGAATAAGACACGGCCGCCTCATCTCGCATAAGACAGAATGCAACCAAAAAGTTGTGATTTGTTGGCGTCATTCCTATTATTTCGCAAAGGGGCCACTTTGCCTTATTCGTCTTGTACGTTGTGTCTATCAACACAACATAGGGCCACGTACGTATCATCTGTATAGATATGGGATGAGCAATTAATAGCCTGGTCAGCTGCCCGTCGCTATCCAAATCTGTCCATACAATATAATTCTTTTCTGTGGCCAAATAGAGACAATGCTGAAGAGGAGTCCCACCATCCTTCTCTTCTCTCCTTAATGCTTGTCTTATGTTATATATCTGACTCATGCTAGGATAAAAATCAGGAAAGTTCTCCCTAATTGACGTCATTATAAACGCTGGTTGCATGCCAGTGGCTGTGAGATTCCGTATATGTTGCCTAATATCTGCATTCAGCCTATTTGTTCTTACTTGGCCTTCTCTATATACAAAGAACGGGTGGTTATGTCTGCCTTTTTCCCCTGGACACACTCTTAACGTCCAAGGTCTTTCTTCTGGATTACGGCTAGTTCCTATAATCATAAATTTGCAACCAGACGCACTACATGTAGAACCAGGTCTAACAGCATTATCTAGGTTCAAATTACCCCTAAATTTACCATATCTATGACAACGTAAGTACAAACTTTGTCTTGTACGTCCTTCCTTACGTTTATAAGAAGCACGTGTAAATTGAAAACCAATTTGTATTGCTATCTCATCAGCCCAATTATGTAATTCATCTATAGATGCAAATTCTCTATCCGTAACAAATCTATCGGAATAATCTACGTTATCACCTAAGTTTTCAAAGTCCTGCAAATATAAAAACAAAATAAATATAATCTAAACATAATCAACATCAATATAATTAATAATAACATTTATTTAATAAATTATATAACAATAACATATTATTAATATCAACTTAATAAAGTTCAATAAATATTTAAAATAAATTAAATAATTAATTAATCACAAAACAATAAATATTTTAAATAAATTAAATAAATATAATCTAAACATAAACATAATTAACATCAACATAATTAATAATATTACCATTTATTTAATAAATTATATTACAATAAGATATTTATTAATATCAACTTAATAAATGTTCAATACATATTATAAATAAATTAAATAAGTAATTAATCAAAAAACAATAAATATTTTAAATAAATTAAATAAATATACATTTAATAAATTAAATAATAAATAATTAATTAATAACAAAACAATAAAAATTAAAAAAAGAGGGAAAAATCGCACAAAACGTGCTTTGGTGCCATGGCAAAATCACAAAGCGTCGATCACCGAATCGCACAAAACTCGATTGTACCTGGTACAATCGCTGCGTTTGTCGCGACGTCATGACGCTTGTGCGATTTTGCCATGGCACCAAAGCACGCTTGGCATTTTTCCCTTTAATTCAATTCAACGATTAATTAACTCGAATCATATCTTAGTTTTGGTTCGCCATTGTTGTTCGATTACTACATTTAGCTTGTTTTCGTTCAGCGAGTTTTTTTTAGAGATTTTTAGAGAGATGTTAGAGTTTTTCAGCTTTAAAATTATGAAGGGCAGTTAAGTAAATATATTATATATAGGGTGGCGATAAAATGAAAAGGGTGGCGACAAATAATAATTATTACTAAAGTTCGCTACCTTTTCAATTTTATCGCCACCCCTAATATAATAAATTTCCATGATTGCCCCTTCATAATTTTCAAATTCAAAAACTCTAGCATCTCTCTAAAACTCTCTAAAAACACTCTCTTAACTAAAACAAGCTAAAAGTGAATATCGAATAACAATGACGAACCAAAACGAGCATTAATACGATTCGGTAAGTAATTAATCGATTCGAAATTTTTCCAAAAAAAAAAAAATTGAAGTACACCCAGTCGCGTGCAACCAGGCCTAAGATGAGTCGCACAAAAGTCGATGGACTAGTCCTGCGACTTTTTGGACTCATCCTAGGCCTAGTCTTTTATGCGACTAAGGCGTTCTTCATTTTGTTTGAAAATTTGAATTCTTTTATTTATTATAATTATTGTTTAAGTTATTATTATTTAATAAATACTGTAATAAATTCTTTTATTTTCTTTATATATATATATATATATATATATATATATATATATATATATATATATATATATATATATATATATATATATATATACTCTGATAGATTTGTTACGGATAGAGAATTTGATTCTGTAGATGAATTAAATGCTTGGGCTGATGAGATAGCATTAAGAATTGGATTTCAATTTACACGTGCTTCATAGAAAAAGGAAAACTTGCCAAGAATAATCCCAACTATTACCCGTTGGCCAAAAATAATCCCAACTGTCGATTATTTTTTAATAATCCTAACTATTCATCGAATTTGCTCAAAACAGACACACATCCTCACTGACCGGCTAAAGTAGGTTTTTTGGTGATTATTTTTTTACCTTTTTTTTAACTCAGCAAAACAAAATAAGAAGCCGCCATTCATCTTCATTATACTCCATCTTCTTCTTCATTCATTCTTCCTCCATTAACAAACCCTAAAACTCTCATTAACAAAACCTAACTTATGCTGAAGCTGTAAAAGTTTCATCCTTTTAAGGCTCAATGAATTCCTATTCTTCTTCTAAGTTTTCAAATCCTAATCCCAAATGTAGGGGTGCAAGTTGTGGTAGAAGCTTGAAATGCTACCATGGTCTTCTAAGCTTGAAATTCTTCAATCAGATATTTTAGGGTTTGAGTGGAAGTTTTGGGAAGTTAGGTCGAAAGCTCATCAATGGAGGAAGGATAGTGTAAATGAGTTTTTGAAATTGAAAGGGTAATTCTTTTTGAAGATGAAAGGGTAATTTTTATTATTTGGTGAAGCTGAATTAAAAAAAAAGGTAAAAAAAATTAATCACCAAAAAACTTATTGTAGCCGGTCAGTGAGGTTGTGGGTCAGTTTTGAGCAAATTCGATGAATATTTAGGATTATTAAAAAATAATCGATAGGTGGGATTATTTTTAGGCAACGGATGATAGTTGGTATTATTCTTGGCAAATTTTCCTATAAACAAAAGGAATGGCGTTCTAGAGTGAATTTGTATTTAAGATGTCACCGCTATGATAATATTAGGAGATATCTGCATAACTTAGATAATGCTGCCCGACCTAGTTCTAAAAATAGGGCTTGTGGCTTTACATTTATGATTATAGGGAGTAGTCGTAAATCAGGGGAAAGACCTTAGACGGTAAGAGTGTGTCCCAGTGAAGAAGAAAGACATAACCACTCGTTCATGGTGTACAGAGATGGTCAAATAAGAGTAAATAAGCTGAATGTAGATATTAGGCAGCACATATGAGAGCTTAATGCAACTAGCATGCAACCAATGTTTATAATGACTTCAATTAAAAAGAATTTTCCTGTTTTTTGCTAGTAAGAATCAAATATATAATGTAAGACAGTCAATAAGGAGAGAAGAGATGGATGGTAGGACTCCTCTTCAACACTGTCTTTATATGGCTATAGAGCATAATTATGTAGTTTGGACAGACGTGGAAAGTGAGGGGCAGTTGAGTCGATTATTAATTGCAAATCCTACATCTATCCAGATGATACGTTTGTGGCTCCATGTTGTGTTGATAGACACAACGTACAAAACTAATGAGCAAAAGTGACCCCTTTGCGAAATAATTGGAATAACGCCAAATAATCACAACTTGGTTTCGTTCGGTTTGATGCGAGATGAGGCGGTTGTGTCTCATTCTTAAGTGTTGGAGAGATTGAGGGATATTTACGGCAGAGTTCAGACACCTAAAGTAATCGTAACGGATCGAGACGAGGGTTTGTCTGCAACTATTTGTATTGTCTTTCCAGGTAAATAGGTTATAATGCCTAATTATTGTCGATCTAGTTACTAAATATATGTTAATTAATTTTTATCTTCAGTTTAATGCAGAGTTACGGCATTTATTATGCGTATGGCATATTGGCAATGATGTGGAGAACATGGTGGACAAATTGTGCGGCAGGAAGAGAAATCAATAGGGGCAGATATTCAGGCAAACAAAATGGAACTCCTTGGAGGGAACATGGATTCCTGACAAAGAGAAATTTGTGCGTGCGTGGACGAATGACTGTTTGCACATGGATAACAGACTACCAGTAGAGTTGAAAGCCAACACTCGTCCTTCAAGTACTATCTTGGTAGCGGTAATAGCTCATTTGATACCCTCTTTAAAATGGCACACTCATAGATAACGAATTATCAATCAAGGATAATACAAGCTCTGTAAGAATCTATGATTGAGCACAACCAGATGTTAAACATGGGGGATTATGTTTTTGATAAATGCAGTTGTGTACTTCAAAGAACCCATGGATTACCCTGTGCATGTTACTACTTGTAACACCCCGACCCAATGGAACACCGGTGACTACTCATGGAGATTGTACACTGACCCCACAAACCAACACAAGTCTTTCTAGTGCACTTCCCAGGAGGTCACCCATCCTAAGATTGCTCCCCACCAAGTACGCTTAACTGTGGAGTTCTTAGCAAATGGGCTCCCATGAAAAGAAGATGCAACTTGTTGATATGAGTAGTCTATCAATCCCTTTTCAAGCTAAACTGGGGTATCACACTGTTATTTGTCGATCAGGTCTCACGGTTCGTTGTATTTGGACGATGTACATCCATTTTGGAAAACCATAAAGTACTTAGAGGCAGAAGATGACGCCAACAAAGAAGTATGGCACACAAATGCCAATGATAAAGAGTACGGTCACTAAATAGGTACCCTGTGTTGGTCGCAGAGCTTGGGTAGGTCTCAAAAGAGGGGGGAATAGCCTGTACAAAACCCGACTGTCTAACTGTCCTCTCAGGCAAATATGCCTCGACGATATTAAAACAGGTGATACCCCCCATATAGACGGTGCGTGGGTGTGCTCATTCAATCAAGCCCTAGGATAAGTAAAGTATAGAGTCCATTCCACTTGCTTACAAACAAAATTAACATAAACAACATAATATAAAATTAAAATAATTAGTATAACGATGTGTTTACAAACAAAATTAAAATAAACAACATAGTATAAAATTAAAATAATTAGTATAACGATGTGTGAGGTCATGTACAAAACTTGTGTCTCTGTCATAGAGTCTAGTATACTCCTACAGTGTCTCAGCCTGCTCAGCTTACGAATTGGTTTCTGCGGGGACGATATCTCTGCCCTAGTCTTGTTAGGCATATCAGCTTGACGAGGATGAAGGCGGAAGGACGGGAAGTACTCGTAGATCCATGTCTGTAACAGTGTCAGACAACCAGCAATAGTCTTGCACCCAGCCCTTGACGCCATGCCTAGTTGGTGATATAGGTTCGCCAACGTCACTGCACCCCAAGAAATCTCATCTTGATCGGCAGTCACATCAAGTATAGGGTAAGGCTGCATCCTTATTTATTTAATTTAATGGCTCAAACCTAGCCAACTTGTGTTTTGATTTTTGTAGATACCTTCTCTTATGTGGTTTTAATGTCACTTATCTCTCTCCTTACAAGGCTTATTTTGTTTAGGGGTTTAATTGATTTGTCCACTATCTTTCTTTTCTTCAAACCCTGACTTTGTATAGAAATACTGGATTTATTTCTTTAACAATCCTTGTGAGCTAGTTTGTTTATTTAATTTTAGGAAATTCTACATGGTAAGCACCAATTATAGGGAAAGGCGAGTGGTAGCTAATCTTAAATTTTTTTTCCATAAATAGCACTCAACTCTTGAACAATTAACTGCCGTAACTATATTGAGCAAAAAACATTATATTTTCCGTTAACTATGGAGATGACCATTTTACCCCTTTCCATTTCATTAAAACTTATTTGCTCCTTTCTCTTCCATTCAACATGTTCTTCCTACTAATGGAATCAGTTATCAATGATTATTAGTTTTGATGGAACTTTCACTCAATTTAAAATTTGAAGAACTTGAAATAGGAAGAGATAGGCTTAAAATGACTTAGATAATAGGAGTGAAGAATGGCATGTAAAATGGAGATTTACAGGAGTAGTATATGACAAAAGATATGAATCAATGAGGAGGAGAAAATCTGTATGATTATTGGAATTAATTTCACATTTGAACTATCAAGGCTACCTAGCAAACATTTAAGATCCTTAGATTGAGAATTCGAGACTGACTGCCTCATATTCATAACAATATCATTTTGCTTCTTGCTAACCTGAAAACCCCAAAAGTAACAGATTAATCCCTGATAATAGGAACATGTATTAAGATATTAGTGAGCATAATGCCACAATCTGACAAAAGATGATCTACATCCCACTTCCAAATCTGTGAGAGAAAGATATATAAAACCAGTGTTTATACTTTAAACGTAAAGAAAAATTATAATTTGATAAAAGGATAAAAGCAAACACCATCGAAGGATAAGGAATCTCACCTTAACATATGACATATACATGGCACCATCACTGGGGATCGGGTTGAGTTTCTGTACCTTTTATCTAAGTCATTGATTCCTATCTTTTATCATATACTACTCCTGTAAATCTCAATTTTACATGCCATTCTTCACTACTATTATCTAAGTCATTTTAAGCATATCTCTTCCTATTTCAAGTCCTTCAAATTTTAAATTGAGTGAAAGTTCCATCAAAACTAATAATCATAGTTAATTGATTCCATTAGTAGGAAGAACACGTTAAATGGAAGAGGAAGGAGCAACTAAGTTTTAAATTGAGTGAAAGTTCCATCAAAACTAATACTCATAGTTAATTGATTCAATATAGTTACGGTAATTAATTGTTCAAGAGTTGAGTGCTTTTTTGTGGAAAAAAAAATTAACATTAGCTACCATTCGCCTTTCCCTATAGTTGGTGTTTACTGTGTAGTATTTACCATAAATTTTTATTTGTTATAAATGATAGGTGAAAGGTGTGTAAAAGGGGATACATGTTGAATATATCTATATACATATATATATATATATATATATA
>CM033457.1:4025490-4115944 GCA_019425755.1 Amaranthus cruentus | reverse complement strand
TTTTCATTTCTCTTATGGGAAACATTTTTTTTAGCATATCAGTTAATATCTTTTTTCATTCATGTTTGACAAGTTAATCTGCACGTATAGCAATTGAAGTTATTTGTTAATTTATTATAGTTAAAAAGGAAATATGTTCTTTTAAAACAATGTAGAAATCATAGTAGTAGATTGATTTTTGACTTGTGAAATGCAATTGAATACTTAGTTTAGTATTAATCATTTCGTAGGAGAAACTATATTTATACATCGACTTGTTCAATAAATAAAAGAACTAAAAATATTAATTCTGCTGATAGAAATCGGGGAGATAGTATAAAATATATAAGAATGTGCCTATAATTCTACCACTAATATTCTTTGTACCGCTAAAAGGAACTTTTATTTTTTAAACTTTATACAGAGACGACTTGATTTTGTATATTGAAATTATTTTGCAATCTATATAGTATTTTAGTGCGCCAAATTTATGATTTAAATTATTTATATAGTCATATATTAATAATATGTATCTCAATCTATAGTAATACTTTTACAGTTTTTAATACAAATCACTTTATAGTTTCAATACACTTAAGAATTTAAGAGTCATATAATAATAACTTAATTACACATATATGATTACCAAATTTTCATTTAAATAATTCATAAATCGTGCTTGGCACGGAAAAAATCTATCTAGTTTTACACTAATCCTATTTTTGTGTGTGTGTGTTTATATTTTTGCTATTTTAATTTTAATAGTATTTTTCTTATAGACTTATTATAGGAGAATGATATAGTCAAAATACCTGCATTTTTTCAAATGAGATAACTATAGAAAAGCATAACTTTGTTTGTTGAATATAACATTTAAATGATTCAAATTTATTTCAGTATCTATGATTTTAAAAAGTTTTATAGTAAATAATTTAGTAGTATATCAACTATTTAACCCCCTAAAAATTATGACGTTGCCCCTAAAACATTTTTGTCCATACTTTCTCCGTTATATTATTCTTGCAACGTTTAATTTTTTACGCAATTCAATACACTAATTCAATCTTTCATATCTCTAATTACATATAATAAAAAATTATTAATATTTGAAATTAATAATCTTTGCAATGAGACGAATACAACAAAATCTCACTTGATTATATTTTAACCTATAAATTAAAAATTTAATCACAAATGGAGAGTGATAAATAAATAGTACCATTTTTTAAATGTTGCGATTAATTTGTAACGGAGGAGGTATAATAAAAGTACTCCTTTCGTCCCATTAAATTTGCAGCATTTGCCATTTTGGTCCGTCCTACTTAATTTGCATTATTTGTTAGTTTTTGAGACAATGGGCCACCACTTTCTTTTAATCTCACCCATACATTTTAACTCTCTTTTAATTTCATCCACACAATTTATTCTCTCTTTATTTATTATTATTATCTACTTTTTTTTAAAAAACACTATTTTTCTCTTTGATGCAAGACAACCGAAGTAATAGGCAAATAAAAAAATTGTGATTTATTGATCTGACAGCGGTCACATGGGCTCTTTGGTAGTGTGGTTTTGTTGAGTCATTAGCCTAATTGGGGTTGAAAAATAAAATAATTCCAACTTTAGTGTTCTTCAAAAAATAATTCCCAAAATGGTGTTCATATAATAAAATAGTTTTACTAAGCTACATTTTTTTAGTTTGGTAATTCCAAACCTGCAAAAGGATAAAATGGTTTTGTTAAGCAAATATACGCGTTAAACGAATTTAAAAATGCCACGAGTCTTACAGAAAGAGTAAAATATCCCAAAAAAAATACTTCAACATACAACCAAAAATTTCAATCAAGTCCAAAAGCCAAAATCAATAAAGATGTTTGTCGAAGATGGCGTATCCTTGTGACCTGTTGTTAACATCATCCTTGTGATCTATCATAGAAAAAATCAATTGTAAAAGATAATACATTGAATATTGTAATACTTTAACATTACACATACCTTGAAGAACATGTTTTCTTATTATGACCTTTTTCATGACAAATGCTACAAGTGACCTTCCCTCGTATCGAGTCATCCATCTCGTTTCGTAAACGTTGGGATTTGGGTCGTCCTTTGGTTCGTTTGAGACTAACATTAACAATTACTTTTGGTCCATTGTAAGGCGCCCAATAGTCTTTGTCAGGATTTAGAACAGTTTTACAGACTAAAAAAAATCACAATTAGAACAATGGACTACAATGATTGGTATAGGTAGCAGCTATGGTGGGAAGCCGGCGGTTGGCGTGGATGGCAGTTGTCGTTGTTCTCTTCAAGTCCCCCTCATCAATTTTACAGATTTTAAGTTTAAAGGCTTAAGATAACTAATAGGCTTTTGGAATTGCAATTGGAATAAGTTTAGTATTGGTTTAGTTTTACTTGGGAGAGAATTAATAGGTTTGGAACTTCCCAAACCACAATCAAATAGAGTAAGTAAATTTTTTTCTTAATGAACACTAGTTTGGGAAATAAATTTTGGTGAACACCATTTTAAATTTTTTTTTTATTTTTCAACACTAATTAGGCAAATTGTTCGGTTTTGTTTGGTTTTTGATTGAGGCAGCAAAGTTAACAATTTAACATAGAATTAGGCAGAGACGTGACGTATCTGCAAAGTAACTTTTACCTTAGCTGAAACTACACATTCTTTTTCAAACTTTCCATCCACTATTCAATCAATTAGTAATCAATTAGTTACCAATTATAACGCAACAATTTTTTGGGTCTTTTCATACTATAAAGCTGGTTTTCATTAACGTTTTCTCATTGATTTAGCAAAACTAACCTTTGTATTTGAGCTCCATTATTCTATCACCCAGGGGTGCACCTGGGAAAATTTGATCCAATCCGAAAAAACTTAGGATTCGACCTGACAAAATCCGAACCCGATCGACCTGAAAGTGATTTAACCTGAAAAATGAACGACCCGATAATTACCCAATTGAAAATGACCCTACCGGCAACCAACCCATTTTGACAGGTCTACTATCAATTTTTAGAGTAATCCCAATGTTAGAATTCCTTTCAAATTAAACTTTAGTTTCTACATTATCTCAACATATTGAATACATATATCTTCTTATAAATAGATCTCAAAAAACACGCATTTAGCGTCTTTTTATCCATCATAATTATTTTTCTTTAAAAAAAGACGTCATAATCATCTTAATTGAATTCATATATCTTGTTGAATCAGTCAAATGAGTTTTAAATTCTTCTACATTTCAATAAGCAAATCGATACAATTTATAAGAACGTTTGCACATTTGAATGAGCTTTTTAGAATAGGAAAATCGCTACCCTAAATTATAAAACACGTATCTTATAAGTCAAAATACGTTCTTTGTTATTTGTATATCTTTCCAACATGAAAGTTGTGAAGATATTTTTTATGAAGAAATGAGAAGATATTTAACGTCATTTTTATCTAATATTACAACTTTAATAAACACAATAACTTTTAAGAAACGTGTATCTTACAAATCTTTCAAAATAAGTATTAATTCCCCTATTTTCCTTACACTTAAATAAGCCTGACATGCCAATTATTTTTTGAAAATCATACATCTCATTTCTCTAAAGTGACACGTATCTCATAAATCCAATTATACATAGAGATTTAAAGTTTAGAACACGAGCGTCGCAATTACTGATTTCTTATATCTTGAATTTAATTACTTAAGACTTTAATATTGTGTCAATTAATACGTGGATTAATGTCAGAGGGATGAAAAATAACTTTTTTTATTGATAAAAGTTTCATAAATAACAAAAAATAAAAAAAATGAAATTTTAAATTTAAAAGTCATATCCTGTTGGGTCAGACCGATTGACCCGAAACCGACAGTGACTCGACCCGAAAATGACCCGACCCGAGACTAACCTGACGCGAAAATGACCCGACCGAAATTGATCCGACCAGTAACCCATTCGACCAACCGTTTTCCCAGATCTAATTAGGGGTGTTCATTAGTGGGTACCCAGTATTTCATAAACCTGGAAAGTTGGGTACCCGTAAAGGAACTGCTTAGCACAATGAGAAAATAAATCTCAAACTGCCAGGCGAGGACCAACATGAAACAAATGCATTCATGAAAAAATTGAAATGACATGAACTAATGTGGAATTAGATATACTTGCAACAATGGTTATAATTTTTACTTCATCATATGTGTAAACATTATAATCTTGGCCTACTATTCCCCAATCATTATGGCTAAAAAATGAAAATGAAAAGGCAAAATACACATATAAACAAAATTTACTCTTTTAAGAGCGAGTCATCGGGTACCTGCTAAGATTTATTTTCGGCCCATGACCCGACCCGCAGTTTATAATTTTTTTGAAAATTTAACCCGCCATTTATGATGCGGGTTGACGGGTCAACAAGTCGGGTCAAGCAGGTCGGATTTTTTTAAACAGCCCTACTATCATGGGTCTCCATGTAGGTTGTAAATGGTTTGAATTTGGTATAAGATCAAAATTCATGAGTAGTTTAGAGTTTATACAAGTACAATTATATTGAGTTGGGTTAACACAAATTGTTTTGAGAGACAGTCATTTCCAGAAATGCATTAGATATATAGGCTAAATAACTAAATTTATACAAATTAAAGAGAAAAGAAAAATATGACTTCTTATTTTGAGGTCATCTCTTTGAAAGGTGGTCTCTCAATAGAGTAGTTATTGGGGTAATAAGAGTAAAATTGTCAGAATTTATAAGAGGACTAAAACTATTAAATACCTATGTTATGGGTTCAAAGGGCCTCCAATCAGATGGGCCGCACAACAATTAAGTAAGCCACCAGGCACACTTGCTTCTCCCTTTAATTTGGAAGCGAAGTTGTTCTACCAGTAGAAGCCAAAATCTCCTCAACTAGGGTCACGTACTATGATTAATATCAAAATGATCAAGAGAAGCCGGTGAATCTCGACCTATTGCCCAAGACTAGAGAAATGCGCTATTAACATAGCAGAAAAGCAAACAACGACAAGGCAATTCAACATGATGGTCAAACCCAGGCAATTTAAAGTCGTGACAATATGCTAAGAAAGGTGAAAGCCACGAGAAAGATGGCTGAAAAAGGAAAACTTGGTCATAATTGAGATGGTTCATTCAAGGTCATCAAATATTTCGATCGGGTACTTACGAACTAGAAGATAATGGCGCACCTCTGCCAAGGCCGTATAACGTTAATCGTTTAAGGAAATACTACTTTTGATCGTTTGAAATTCCATGTCCAAAGCATGGGGCATATACATAAGAAGTGAATATAAAATTTGTAAGTTTTTGCTTTGATACTTGCCTTTTAAGTCGCCTCCTGCGACTTTCCTGTCTCAAGAGCTAATAAGTCGGACCTTTATGAGTTCAATATCTTTCATGATATTATCGGGTCACAACATGCTATATATCGCTCTTCTATTCGCACACAGATATTTAACTACTGAAAAAAATTAAAGTGAAAAAAACAACAGTAAAGAAACATAAAAGTTACATAAAACTGAAATTGTTTAAATCATTAAATAGGTTGAAGCCTTTAAAAGTTACATAAAACTACGGGCAATATTATTATTATTATTATTATTATTATTATTTATATTATTATTAAGGGAAATTCCACGTGGTAACCCAGAGGTTTTGGGTTTTCCATGTGGTAATCAAAACTTTTTTAAAATCAACATGGTAACCCTGAGGTATATGTAATTGTTCCACCTTGACCATTTTGCACATAAAAACGTAGCAACCGTGAATTTCGAAGCTTTAAAGCTGTTGTACGCATATTTATGTGATCCACCATTTCAAATGCCATTTTTTTCAACCTTTTTCCTTAAAATATAAACCCCAACTCTACGATCTTTCATTAAAATCATATTTTTACCCCAAATCCAAATATGGTGGGGTTAGGGTTTGTATTTTGGGGGTAATGGTTGAAACTGATGACATTTCAAATGATGAGTCACATAATTAGGCATACAACAACCTAAAAGCTTTGAAATTAACATTTGTTAATGTTTTGCTAACATTTTATGTGCAAAAAGGTCACGGTGGTATAATTTGGTAAACCTCAAGGTTACCGCATGGATTTTTTAAAAGTTTTGGTTACTATATTTGTGGAAAACCTAAAACCTCAAGGTTACCACGTAGAATTTCCCTATTATTAAATATTATATTAACAAAGTTAAAAAAACAGGATCAAAATATAGACAATGCATATGTTTCTTTTCAAAACATATATTATATATATATATATATATATATATATATATATATATATATATATATATATATATATATATATATATATATATATATATATATATATATTATATGAAAGTTCTTCATATATCACTATATGTTGTGAAATGTCTAATATCAATTATTTTATGATCCAACTATTCTCATAATTTGTTGAAAACATACCCACCTCCTTTTTAACCGACTATAACATGTAACTTTTCCACTTTTTTCTTTCTTTTTTGATTAATAGATGAAGGAGAAGAGTTATTTTGAACAGTTAAGTAAAAAGGAAAGAAAAAAAAGTGAAAAAGTTACCTGTTCCAGCCGGTAACAAGAGGGTGGGTATGTTTTCAACGAATTATGAGAATAGTTGGGATTATTAAAAAATAATTGATAGTTGGGATTATTTTTGGCCAATGGATGATAGTTGGGATTATTTTTAGTAAATTTTCCATATATATATATATATATATATATATATATATATTTATATATATATATTAGAGAGAAGCTCTTGAAGATTTTTGATTTTGTGGTTTCTTTATTTTGTGTGCTGAAATCATATATAACTTCTCCTCCATGTTTTTTTTGATAGAAGGAAAGCCAATTCCAACTGAATTGAGAAATGACGTAGTAACTCGTCGCCAAGAAATTGACCTTGAAGATGACTATGCTGTCGATATGTACCTTTCTTTTCTGTCCTTTGATATTATTCCAAATAAATGACTTTAATTTATTGTGATATTGTTCTAATTCCAGTCATTTTCAAGTTTTCACTTTTCTTTGCAATTATACTTATGTTATGTTTGGGAATGTTGATTTCATTTGAAAATGTGGATTTGACTCAAATTTAGTGTTTGACAAGTAAAAAATTTTCAAATTTGAATTTGAGTTAAATCCACCAATGTTTTAAAAAATGGTTAAAGATAAGTATTTGAGAATCCCTTCTCTAAGCTTGTGTGCGTGTTTCGTCACGTAACAAGTTTATCGCGCAATGACTTTTGCGTCTAACAATTAAACCGAACAATAAAAAAACAAAAACAAATAGGTGGGCATGCAAGGAGGTGGGTGGTTGTGAGGAGTGGGAGGAGGTGCTCATGTGACTCCTCCCTAAATGCTCAATTAAGGGACAATTAAGCTAGGAAATTAAGTGAGAAACTAAGGGTGTTTAATTAGGCTTTGAAGGGTCAAGCATTTGAATATCCTCAAAAATTCAGAAAAATTCACCCATTGTTTTTCTTGCATTTTTCGGCCAAAGAGGAGAGAAAATTCTTGAGTTGGTTTTTGAGTGTTCAATTGTACTAATTCAATCCTTAATTCTAGAAATTTTAAGTTCGTGATTCATAATTCTTATACATAATTTTAATTTGTTAAAAGAATTTTGTTCATAATATTATTTTAATTATTTTTCATGATTCTTAATTCTTTAACAAAATTCAATTTGCTAGAAGAATTTTGTTCACATCCCTTAATAGTATAATTTTTATAAATTTATTTTATTTTTAACAAAATTTCAATTTGTAAGAGGGATTATGTATATCTTTTATTTTATATAGTTCTTCGTGAATTTATATCCTTTACCAAAATTTCCATTTCTTAAGAAGAATATGTTTATGCTTTATTTTATATAGGGTTTCACGAGTTTATATTCCTTTAACAAAATTCAATTTGTTAGAAAGATTGTGTTCGTACTTTTAGTTGATGAGGTTTTATAAGATCATAATTCTTCAACAAAATCTAAATTTGTTAGAAGAATTATGTGTGTACATTTATTTAATTAGTCATCATAACTTATGATTCTTTTGCAAAATTTCAATTTGTTAGAAGAATCATGTTCATGTTTTTAAATTTACATACATAGGAAAAAAAATTAATGATTATTCATGTTTTTGTTTCAAGATTTAGTTTGGTGATGGAACTTTGTGTATATGTAAATGTGCATATTATGTTTTAAGAAATTGTTGAAGTATTGGTTGATTTTGTGATTAAATAATGACAATATATGTTGATTTGTATGTGTTGGGGATAAAAATCATCGAATTATAAACGGAGATTAAAGGGATTTAATTATTTAAATAACATAAATTAATTAAAAAAATATAAATAAATTTGGATAGAAAGAAAGGATAGGCTACTCTTGAATATTCTTTGAGGGATTAGAAATTTAAAATCAAATCATGTAGTAAATAGGAAGTTTTATATTAATGAGTAAAACCTTATTGTCGTGCAGTGAAACTGTTCTACTCATAGTTCTAACTATTATAAATTTGTTGGTTATTGACGTGTATGTGTTTGTTTTTTGCTCTTTGACCACGACTTTTTATGATGTTCCTACTATGATACATTTTGACTTTGATCATTATGTTGAACAACAGGAGGATCATAGATTGGTATAGCAAGTATAAGAGCTTCATTTGCATTGCATTGGGCAAAGAGTGAAGTACGATTGTAGCATTTGTTATACAATTAGTTTGATCTTTTGTAGCTCCTATATTGCTCGTAAAGTTTTGGGTTTTATAATTCTTTTGTATGAACTGAGGCCTCTTGTATGGTTCGTAGTTCCTCTGCATTTTTTTGGATGTATGGTCTCAAAAAAAATATTTCTTTTGTAGCTTTAAAAACAGATACATTCACTTGGACCACGATCCGTATTGGAATGAATGATTTGAGGAGCTGATGATGAATTATTCCGTCGTCACATATTGTTGGAATGCAATAAGGCCTTAGATTAGTTTAATTATGTTATTTTCTTTTCCTATCTTTGTCATATCCTCAATTGCCAAAATTTTCGCTCACATCTTTGCATTTAATCTTTAACATATATTTATATTCTTTTAATTTTAGTGTAACACCTGAATTTTCTTCCATCATTTACAATTTTGGTTTCGTTTAAGGAATTCAAAATTTATAGTTATTACAAATACATGTATCTCGTTTATTCGTTTCAAAGAGCAACTTGCTAATATCCTGACCAAAGCAACGGGGCAGAACGATTCCAGGATATCCCGACCAAAGCAACGGGGCAGAACGATTGCAGGATATCCTGACCAAAGCAACGGAGCAGAACGATTCCAGGATATACTATGCAAGTTCGCCATTCAAGATCCCAAAACCCAATTTGAGGGGAACCGTAGAAAAGAATAGAACAAATATTACAAAATATTCTAACTATCTTCCCTATACTAGCATACATTAGAATAATTATAAGATAATTTGGAAGTTGGTATATTGTAACTATAGAAGGTTTTCCCTTTAAATTGAAGGATTGTAACAGAGGTTATTAGTTCAAGCAATAACCCAAAAACCGAGAGTCGTTATCAAAACTTCATTTATTGATTTCATAATCTTCTTATAGGACTACATCTTATTGCTTCATAGGCAACACATACCCATAACGACGCCCAAAAATCCTCAACTAATGACTTCCGAACAGCGAATTATTATAATTTTAACTTACAATTCCGACCATTTTGAGTATGTTTAAGCATCCTAGATTATCCATTATAAGTGGTATGTTCCAGAATCCAGATTGAAGGATGAAACATTCGAGTTCTGGATTTTTCCCGTGGATATGGAAGTCATAACGCATAATATTACGTAATGTTAGTAACTTCCACAATGTTTTAACATCTCATACTGCAGCGGGTGCCTTTTTCTTAGTAGACGCAGTAATTTCTTCCTCCGCATCAACACCCGGTTCACTTCCAGGAACGTCTAGACTCAACAACAGTTTTTCCCATAGCTTAGCGGGTTCCTGCATATTGCAACTCATGGCATTAACCATCTAGAAAGGTTTTCTTTTGATGTTACTATGTTGTATCGACTAAGGAAAAGAAAGAAATAGCAGACCTTCCACGAAACATCTTGAGACATGCAGTTCTTGATCATCTCTTCCATTGCAGGTGTACCGTATGTTTTGAGGGCTCTCTTGACAGTTGTGGCTACGGCTGTCACATCACTTGCATCTACAGTTTCACACTAAAAATAGTAGACAGCCGAACTTTAGAATTGATCGTTTAAATTCAAAATAGTGCTATAGCACCGGTGATAATCTTGATAAAAATCAATATCAACAACTTACTTCGACACTAAATGAACCCATCTGGAATCCGGTATAACCTTCCTTGACTGTGTCCATTAGCCCACCAGTTGAGGCAACAATTGGCACCTGCCAAACAAGTAATATCGAAAGGGTCAATTAGCGACATCGAACTGAGATGATATTCTTATTACCACACAAATTAGGAGAGGATTCAAGACTTACAGTTCCATAGCTCATTGCATGCAACTGGACAAGACCACACGGCTCAAATCTGCTCGGAATTAACATGTAATCAGCACCAGCAATTATCATATGGGCCAAAGGGCTGTTAAACTTGGCCACTCCGACAGCTTTGCCTGGATATTTGATCTCAAGTTCTTCGATTTGCTTCTCCATAGCTTTTTTTCCAGTTCCCTAAACAGAAGATGATATACACTATCGGCTTGTTGGCCTAAAACAGAAAAGCTTACAAATGGAGGAGACATATCCGGCCTTGAAAGAAGTACTAACCAAAACAATGATTTGGACATCCTCTCCAATGAATTCTGGAATTGCTGCTGTAAGAATATCAGAACCTTTCTGTTCCTCAAGTCTACCAATGAAGCCAATCAACGGTTTTGTAGGATCAATCTCTAACCCAGTTTCTGCTTGAACGGCTTCCTTCAAGAGTGGTTTTGCATCCATCACCTGTAAACAGAGGAAATTGCAAAAGTTCCCACATGATTGTGAGGTTTTTCTCTTCCTACAAGCAGCAGCAGAGCCAATAAATTTAAACATGGGGTCCTCAAAATTGACTGATAATGAGAAGACAACAAAAAAACGGAGGGGCCATGATATATTTTACTTAAAATATTCTACCTTATTTTAGTTTTCTCAAGAACTTTCGTATAATTTACATGTTATGATGGGGTCACGCCACCTCCAAGCCCCTACATAGGTTCACATCTGCTTGACAATCTCAAAAACTAAGCCAGAGTGGCTCATGGATGGGTACTTGTAATCTATGATAGCATTTTGCCGCCTTGCCGGTATCAAAAGATATTAAGAAAATGTGTATTTACCGTAGTTTTGTCATAGTTGACACAAATGTATTCATCGGTCAAAGGGTTCCAGATCTGGGTGTCTGTGCCATTGGTGATGCCTGTAAGAGTAGCCGCACGACAGGTATTGTCCAACTCAACTCCTTTAGCAGGACCCGAGAGGATTTCCTGAGCATAATAAGGACTGACAGTCACTACCCTGTCGGACTCCAAGATACCTGCCTTCATCCAATTAATTTTCCTTCCTATAACTGGCTTAACATGCCTGCAAAAAAATCAGCATTCCAGGATCAGGAAGAAATGCGGAAGCTTTCTTCCATAGAAAATTGTTAATTCTTCAAAACCATACCCGTCAATGAAGTCAAAAGAACTCTTGAATTCGTCAGGGAGGTTGAGTTTTGAGAAATCTGCAAAGGCGAATCTCCCTTGGTAAGCTATGTTGTGGATACATAAGACAACCTGCCATTTCAACAACCAAACATTTTAATTTTTCATGACTTTGCATTAGTGAAGTTCGAGTATGGAAGCCATTTTAAGAATGCCTACCTTGGCGTTTTGATAGATACCCTTAGATTGGTACATGGACTTGAGATAGCATGGAAGCAAGCCAGTGTGCCAGTCATTCGCAATAAACACCATATCTTCCCCTGCGAGGACATTGAAACAAAAAATTTCACAATACAATATTTACATATCATAATGCATCATTGAAGAGATTTTTTTGCAGATTAACTAAAGTGAAAAAATGCGCTACCATAGGGACCAGAGAAATTAGGATTGTTGTTCAGATTCAAAACTCTAGGAGCCTCCAAAGCAGCCTGCAGAGAAAGTATAAAACCGCCATTAGAAATTAATAAGAGTATTTAGTCACTAGTTTGAAACTGGTAAAACCTTGCTAGAATTTAGGTTCCAGTAGCCAACCCCATATTGTTGGGATTATGGCTTTCGGACTTTTGCAATGATAAGAAACCAATATATCATTTGAAAGAACGATTCACACGAGTTAGTAGCAACAAATTTTGTTTCATAAATAGAATGACTTCAGTATGAAATTACACTCCTGAAAATTACCTGGCATAGCAAACTGAAACGAATTTGGTTGTCATCATAATCTGATCCAGCTGTAGGACCATAGAGTTTCGAACCCGTTTTGCCCCATACCTAAAAATAACAGGTTATGCAACTGAAATCTACGCATCCGCGTTAGGACTTTGGAAAATGGAACTAGAAGGACGATTTTTGATAACAAAACTGACAAACCTTTTCGAGGAACATTGGATGGTCGACGAAAACAATGTCTACTCCCCTTTTGTAAGTGTGGAAGAAGCGGACAGTGTATAGCGAGTCTCCAACCTTCAACTGCAACAAAGATCAACTATTAGTCGATCGCAAAGCTGTAATAACAACTTATTTTAGCTAATGGCTTTTGGTCCTATAATGCAAGCCAAAGAACAGAAAGCACGGCCCTTATGTGTATGTAGACAATACCTATTAGTACCAAATATGCACTTTGACGCAGACCCAAATAATTATTGAACCTGTCCTCCAACACAACAATTTACAAAACGCTTTGGCAACCGCCTTTTCATCCATTTTACCCCAAATTTTCACTAAAAAAGATCAGTTTTGAACATTAATAGAAATACTACAAGCACCTTATAATACCAACGTCACTTTCACTTAGTGTAGCCAACTTCTTAACGCTTGTTCAAAACAACTATAGACGTCACAGACTAGCGAAAAAACATGAAACGGGGGTGAAAGTCATACCTCAACGAGCACATTGGTGTCCCATGCATCTTTGTATTGGTCGTAGCGAGGAATAATTGTCATGACCCTGTGTCCTCTTTTCTAGAATATTCCAAAAAGAGAAAGAGACAATGTTACATAATCAGTCGTCATCACTCAATCAAAAGTACGAATCACAAGACTTACAGCCAAAGCTGGAGGGAGCCCACCAACAACATCACCAAGACCACCAGTTTTGCAAAACTTATCACATTCAGTAGCCACAACTGCAATGTTCATCCCACTAATATAAGCTTTAGGTGGCTTATTGTTCTGGTTGCTGCTCGCTTTGCTTCTTACATGCTTCGATAAAGCATTTGCATTGGATTTCATGAGTAACATGTCTGCTTTGTTTAATGACCTCAACCCATTATGAGTGCTGACACGGGTTTTTGGGTCGAATTGAGCCAAAATTGCTCTACTTTCCGGAGCTGCACAATTAACATGTGCACTTCTTGAAACAAAGTGAGAAGTGGCAATAGATGCCATTGCTTAGCCTGCAACCAAAACGTATTAAATCAGTAAAGATGTAAGATTCACATCATTATTGATTACATTATTTTACGATTACAAGCATTTGTAACTATGCAAAAAAGACAGAGGCTTAGGATTAAGGAATTAGCAAGGTAAACCCATACTGTTAAAAGGGGATATATACTTGGAGGATTAATTAATACAACACTAATGGCCCGTTTGGTTGTTGCTATATCCTATAAGTAGTGGAATAGTAATTAAAAGTTAGTGTCAATGTGGTACAAAATCTCTAGACAAGTTGCTTGTTTTACAGCAATCATCTCATTTATTCATACAATTAATTCCAATGCCTCACTATATGAAAAGGAGATCTTAGGTAGAGATGAAATACTGTGAAAATATTTTTTATAATCAAAGTTTCATCAAGATGGTATAGTTCATGAAAGTTTACACCACAAAATATTCTCATCACTACCAATTGGTATCAACTACCTACAGCCGAACAGGCCGTAACATGTTAATTGAAACTTCAAAGTTAATCTAATCACATGATATTCTATTCAACTAGTGAATTTATGTTCCAGTCCAAATTTGGATGGTGTTAGTAGATCAATGTTGGGAATTAGCTTCACACTGGTAATAATCATTCCATGGCAAAACAACAATTTCAAAGCCTAAGTCCCAGCAATATGGGGTCAGACATCACAATTCATACCATTTACCAAAAGGTAGCTTAGATCAGTAAAATCCAGAAACAAAAATGCTTGCGAGTCAGTATAATTTTAATCATTGAAAAACACTTAATAGTACCAAAACTCAATTCCAATTTAAAAAATCAGTAAAAATTAGCAAAAGACAACTTCAACAAGTACTAACACCCCGTTTAATTGTTATATTATACGGTAGAAATTGTAATTAAACATTAATGTAATTTTATAGAAAAATATGTGACAATTTAAATGGTTAGGCTTGTCTCTTTAATCATCTTATTTTTTATAATAAAATTCTTTCAAACACATTATTATTATTATTATTATGTATTAGGGGTGATGAAAAATTATACACATTTTTTATGATTTAAGTTTTGTTACCATCTGAATAACATGTGCATTTCATGAAATATCAACTTCTCGCTCTACCTAATGAGAAACTAGACAAAATGTTCAAAAATAAAATATATGTTTATGTTAATTACGACCCACCCTGACAGGCGATAGTATTAGAAAACAACAATTGTAAAACAAATTACCATTAGTCGGGTTATCGGATCGGGCCTGTAACATTTTATTGAACCTTATTAGGGTTGAATTGCGTAACATAGAAGTATGAAACAGAAGAATGGTTTCATCACGATCCACCCCACAATAGTATCTTGAATTTGACACTAAATTATTAGTCACGTTGATCAAATATTAGGTGTAATGGGCAATAATTCCCAAAATCCCATCAAAGCATTAGCATTGCAATTTACACATTCAAATTATTATTTTAAAAAAAAATCAGTAATTAGAAAACCAAAAAGTTGAACATAAACAGAAATGATAAAACGAAAAAACGATTTTTGACAAAAGATGGGAAATAATACCTGAAATTAGTGAGAATAGTAAAACAAAAGGCAAAGGTTTTCCTCAGCAGGGTCGGATTGATCACTGATTTTGTAGTGAGTGAGAATGCTAATGCATTATGCATATGCAGTGTGCACAAACTTCCCATTATTTGTAGGGGACTTCAAAGCTCCTTCTCACTCAGGGGCGGAACCAGAAAAATAGACGAGGGATGTCGATAATTGAAAAAAAAAATTAAATCAATTGCGTTAAATATTACACTAAACAAGAGTTGATTAAGGTAATTGTCCACGCCGAGTTTTCATATTCTGAAAACGGCGCATAATATCCTCATTTGACAAACTTTGAAACAAATCACATTCAAAATAAGCTACAACAGTATCATTTAAAAACTCATCAGATATCTTGTTGCGCAACTCAGTTTTGATGATCTTCATTGCTGAGAACACTCTTTCAACTGTTGCTGTAGATACTGGCAAAATCAACGCCAACTTCAGAAGCTTAAAAAAATGTGGGCAAGACTTGTACAAACCAGATTGAACTAGTGTTTTGGAGAATTCACCAAGAGTACTTAAGCTTGAAAACCGCTTATCAGTTGAGAAATTATCAATAAAAGTATCCAACTCAAAACTAAGACAATCTAAGGCCAAATAATCAAAATCATCAGGATACAACTTTGCCATTTTGAGTACCTTCTCTTTGTTGTAATAGGAAAATGAATTAGCAGGATTCAAACAACCAACTCCAATAAGTAAATCTGTACTAATCTCAGGAAAGCGACAATCAAGTTCTTGCATTAGCATATCAATAATCGTATAGAAAATATTAACACGATAATAGTGCTCATTTGTCACATCTGAGAGTCTGCGTTTCGACTTTCCTCGAGCACGTAAAGGGGCCAAGTCATCCATTCTAGGAATATCAATGTCATGCTTTACACAAAAAGATTCCACTTCATTCATCAAAGATTCCCATCCTTCATCCCTAGTCTTCTGAAATCGCTTCTTAGTAGTACCAAGCAAGGACATAGCATTTACAACGTCTTGATCTCTTCTTTGCAAAGATAGACTTAGTCCATTAGAGATCCCTAATACTAATTTCATTAAATGAATCATGAAAGCAAAATCAAAAGTTTGTATGCCATCCAAAATAGCTTGAATTTTAACTCTATCATCTTCTCCGGCAACTACAAGAGCATCAAGCACATCAACTATAGGAGAAAACATTTGAATGAAATTGGAGAAAGTGTTAAAGTGAGAACCCCAACGAGTATCCCCAGGTTTTTGAAGACCAACTTCTTGATTTAAACCCTTTCCAGTTAATAGCTCACCTTCCGATTCCGGGGTTGATAGGGACCTCTTTGAATATAAGCTCTTCTTACCTAATCATTACTAAGATAATTATCAAACTAAAAACCCTAATTTATCTAAGTAGATAAACTCATAAACTCATAAACATATAAATTATAAAATAATAAAAGCCCTAATTTATGAAGAAATAGATAAATTCATAAACTAATTACTCATACACAAATTGATTAGAGTCTTAGGATGAACAAATTACAAATAAAATTAAGAATTAAAAATATAAACTTGAATTCTTGAAAGCCCTATATTTAATTTTAATAGTATAAAGAATTAAATTAATACCTGCCGACCGCCGAGTGCCGCTGCCGCTGCCGCCTGCCGAGTGCCGACTGCCGGTGCTCCGTGCTTGCTGTCTGCCGCAGCCCGCAGTGCCGCCTGAGTGTTCTTCAATTGGGATTTGGGAGGGATAGTGATTAGTGAAATTAATTGGGTTTCTTTCAATTTTGAAATTGAAAAGTACAATCCTAAAAAAAAATAAAAAAAAAAAAGAAATTGAAAGAGTACAAAAGGTGAAAAGGGTGTGGGGAAATGGGAAAATAAATTTCTGAAATGAATGCCTGCCAGCTCATACGTGGGGACTGGGGCCATTTTAATAAGTTTTGTAAAAATCAGAAAATGCCCCAAAAAATTATGCTAGAGGGTTTGAACCTGAGATCTCATGGTTAAAAGTCCATTTCTTTACCAACTTAGCCAACAGAACACATAATACTAATTTTTTTTTCCCAAAATTTAAGTGATGTCAGTTGACATCGTTGACCCCCCACTAGTTCCGCCCCTGTTCTCACTTGTTTACACGTGGTATGCATTCAACGGTTGAGTTATATTCCACCGTCAATTTTTTACTTTCTAATTTTCACTTGAGAGTACTAATTTTTTTTCCAGAAATAAATAATGGGACTTTAAATACTCCCTTCTATTTTTTTTTAAATTCTCCCACCACCATAGTATAACAGCTAATTTTAAAAGTTCTTCCACTTTAGAATAGTTTTTATTTTTGAAAAGTTTTCATCCCACTCTTACTCCTTACAACCCCATTTTTCTTACTTCACACTACTATTTAATTATTTTCTCTCACATACTTTCAATACAATAATTAATTCACACTACTATTTAATGAGAAAGTCTTAATAAATAATGGTTATTTGTGAGATTAACAAATCACGGATTTGATAGGTTGAGAGTTTTATTATTTTAATTTATCTTTTTTAATTTTGTTTATTTTATTATTATTCTTTTTGTTTTTTTTGTGCACAGTTATCGATTAAGAATTTTTGTCTATTTAATTATTTTCTCTTTCATATTTCCAATACAATCATTACTTCACACAACTATTTAATTAGAATAATATTCACTACAACCCAAAGATTCTATCAACCTTAATATTTGTGAAAAACCCAAAGTGAAAAATACTAAATAGTGTTATTCACATCTGATTTTGAGAATTATTTTTTTAGTGAATGTTTGTAATTTTTTATAATTGAATTAATTTTAGAACATAATTTTACTATATATTTTCTCTAGAATTATATTTATTCAAGTGGAAAAAATGTTATCTTTTGATATAATAAATGACCCCACTTTATAAGACATTGCAAAAATAAATAGGGTTTCTAAAATATTTATTCCGCTCCTTATTAAGAAATAATTTTAAAGTAATGGAGAACAAGAAATTGAACTATTATTCAATTTTTTCAAAGAAACTTTTTAAATTTTTCCAAGCACTTATTAGGGACCTAATGGAGAAGGCTCATTACTCTTGTTTTACCAGAGACCCTTAAAACCATTAGCAACACACTCTAATTATACCATAAAATCAATATTTTGAATTATTAATCTAAAGAAAAAAATCATCACCTTTGATAAAAAAATTCATGAGTACCAATTCACTACCAAACAATGAATGGCCAAATTGAGGCAAGTTGACGCTAGTGAATTGATATATGAATTTTGACATGTGTGCCATCAGACAATTACCGTGTCGAATTCTGTTAAAAGATTTTTTTAAGAGGGCATGTCCTCATGCTGCTTTTAACGATAAACGACGACCACTATCCCAAATTCATTTATGACATCAACGTCGTCCATTTATTTAAGGAATGGGAGTCCTTTAGCCCACATAACTTTGATTACATATTCATTTTGGGATTTTGTGATTCACGGATAAAATTATTGAAATTTATTTCTATTTCTTTTTCATAGTTTGTCCAAAGATTATTATATATATATATATATATATATATAGGAGGATCCAAGGAAAGGGTTGAAAATTGAGGGTAAGAGGACTCTACACCCTGATTTCACTAGAATAAAAATCTATGATCACAATTAGTAAAAGACATAATCGAAAAGCTTACTCATTACAAAAGTAACTATAACAAATTTTTTAAAATGTACTTACTTTATAACATAGTATCATTTTTTGTATACATAGTAACCAAACGAAATTAAACAAAAATCCTTCTCATCCTTGTCATTTTAAAATCCTTCTTATTTGATCCTACATCTATATATATATATATATATATATATATATATATATATATATATATATATATATATATATATATATTGGGGAACAAGATTGGTATTTATATGGGGATGGTGAAATCTAGTGGGTATAATATTGAGAAATCTCTTTGTATTCGGGTTAAGATCAATGTGCGGAAGCCCTTACGAGATAGCATCCAGTTAAAGATCCGTGGCGGAAAGGTTTGCAATATTCCTGTAAAATATGAAAGATTGCCTCTTGTATGTTTCTTTTGTGGACGTTTGGGACACGGGATGAACGAGTGTGTTGATATTAGCGGTGATTGTACTCCGGAGAAAAAGTTTGGTCCTCCTCTTAGAGCTTCACCTTGGAGTTTTTAGAGATGAGGCATTATTATACTTCATCCATACCACTTTAGAGCATTCTTACCAGGTATTCTAAATTCAGGTTACAAACTTTGTTTTTACAACTTATACTAGAACAAGTATACATAAAAATGATTTTTGTGTAAAATCTTTCTCTTAAATAAAGTATGTTAAAAAGATATATTTTATGACTAAAAAGAGGAAAAATCATCACTTGTATAAATTTATAAAAAAATTGGAAACTAAGAAAATGTATTTCTACAAACTTATAAATTTTGTTACTTAAAAGATTAAAGTAAAATTATGGGACTTGATTAAGTATGTTGCTCAACATAATAAGTATACTCCAAATATGTTAAAATCATCACAAGTATTAGTTTAACAACTCCAACTAAGGAAAGTTAAGTGCATATTGGAAATCCAACGCTGTTATTGATTTTTGGATAAATGCAATATGTTTAGTTAAAGAGTTGGAGTTGAGACTTGAAGGGCAAGGACTCGAAGTTGGAACCACTTCTAAGAATGCATAGAAGCTTACAAAATAATTATATAGGCTTGGAGTCGAGGTATGTCACGTGAGATGATTTTTAAAGGATTTAAGAACAAGTTGGGAAAGTTTTGTATAAACTTGTTTTTAAAAATAAAATTCCCAAAGAGAAGTTCTTAAATCTTGAAAAATGATATCAAAATGATAATTTTGAGTAAGGAATGATTTATTCCATGTATTATTATTGTGGGCATCATGCATGTTAATTTTATGAATTGTTCTATGTTTAAATGCATGATTTACACTACTTTGTAAGAGTAATTGTGATGAAAATGGTTATATGGAGTTGGAAAATATTGAAATACATTTTAAAAGTAATTTCTAGTAGCTATATGTTAAAAAAAATCTCTTGAATATTTTTGTTGAAATTTATTCATTAAAACCATATTTTAATGGATTTTAAGGTGTTAAATACTCTAGGGGTGAAAGTTCGGTCTGCGGTTTGGTCTTTTACCAAAACCAAATCAGACCATATTTAATTCGGTCTCCAAATTTTCAGACCATCACCAAACCAAATTAATTTCCAGACCGAACCAAATCGAACCGCAATTTAAAATGGTAGACCGCACCGAACCGAATTGGACCGAATTAGACCGAATTTTTAATTTGGGCCGAATAATTAATAAAAGATTAAGAAATAGAAAAACAACCAATTAATAATGATAGACATAATGTCTTACAAAGTCTTAAATAAAGTCTTACAAAACACTAAATAAAGTCTTGCCAACTATAAAGAAAGTCATCCCAAATCAACAAACAAATTAACTAAATAATAATACTAGAATGGGAGAGGAGAGGGTTTTGAGAAATGAGAATTGAGATGATGAATGAATGAAATAACTGGAAAAATTAAAATGAAAGAGAGTGAGAGTGAGGAGGACGGCGGGGGTAGGGTACTACTAGGGTTAAGTGGGTTCTTACTTCTTTCCTTGGAGTATTAGTTTATTTTATTTTTTTTTTTAAATTTTTTTATTAATGGGCTGGGGCGCTGGGCTAATGTATTATGTATATTTAATGGGCTATACCTATATATAATTTTTTTAAAAATTCGGTCTGCGGTCTGGAATTGCGGTTTGCGGTTTATGAAAATCCCAAACCTAATCCAAACCTTAATATTGCGGTTTGTGATTTTTCAAACCTAGTCCAAACCAAATTAAAAAAACACCAAACCATATTTGTTATTCGGTTTGGTCTGGTTCGATTTGCGGTTTTAATCCGAATAAGTTTCACCCCTAAAATACTCTTATTATAAAACATGGTATTAGATAAACTCTTGATTATAAAAACTAATTAATAAAATCATATTATAATGTCTCCAACAAGATTTAGCCAGAATATATTTAGTTTGAAATTTTTCATGATTTTTGAGTAATAGTTAAATTGTTTATCGGTAAATTGTGAAATTGTAAAATATAAAATAATTACTAAATGAAGGTATATGGATTTGAAATTTTATCACATACTCATATGGGCAGTAGATAAATTGGGTAAAATTTTGGGAAGCTTTTGTTGATGTTTAATGACCTTAATAATTTTTTACTCGGTTATTAAGAATCGGTAAGTTGAAAACGATAAAATACAAAATAAATACTAAATGACGCGTTCAGAGCATGAAAATTTTATGAGACACATATATAAAAAGTAGATACGTGTTCAAAATTTTATATAGATTTTCGTGACCATATATGGACTTAAATAAATTTTATTCGGTTTATCGGTAATAACAATATTAATTATTAAAAATACCCCACATAATTTTAATGGTTATTTAAGATTTTACATACCTTAAAATATTTTCTGGAATATCATAATTTTTTTATATTATTTTCCAACTTAAATAGTTTTAAACCGATTTTATTTGATGTATCGATAAAATGCCTATATAAAAAAAATAAAATATCATACATGACATTTATGAGTTTAAATGGACTAATAAAAGTATATAGGTATGCCCTAATTTGTATTTTTCTCATAGTTTTCTTGATTTTTCCTTGAATAATCCATTAAAATTCAATTAATCACTCAATTAAATCTTCAAATCTCCAAATAATATTCATAGATCTTCAAAGTTGTTGTAAGATTGCCTGATCCTTAGGGGTTCTTACAATTCTTTAATAAAGAATCGAACAAGAAACGATGACTGAAGATGATGATGATGTCGAATGAAAGGGGGAGAAGTTTCTGATTTTTTTGTTCGTTTCTTTGCAATTTTCGAATAACAAAAGTAGGGGATAACAATGGCTTAATCGAGTCTCACTATGAATCCACGTAGCAAGAAACGACGCTCTTAAGAACCAAGATGCGCACGCCACACGCACCAAGACGAAAGAACTTTTGCAATATATTTCTAATCCAAGAAACATACAACAACGAGGGTTTGTGAAACAAGTGTTTCGATTTTTCTTAATTCATAAATGTCTGAAAAATTACATAATATATGACCAACTATATATAAAGAGCAAGAACGAAAACTAACTACGAAAACCGACTCCCACACTTGCTAAAATCGGTTGGAAAACCGTGCGGAAGTTACTTCACAAAGTGGCCAGTTTCCCTAGCTTGGAAACCGTCACTCTTGTGAGTAACTACTCACGTAACTTCCGTCCAATCTTGCTTAAAACAAACCGACTCTTAACTTACTTAAATCTGAAAATAACTTCTTGAAAACCGACACAAAAGAAACCGAAAATAACTACTAATTAAATCTGAAATTTAACTACCTTAATTAATAAAACTACCTAGCTAAGAATAGACTTAAGATTTCAAGGCTTGGACTTCTTCTTGCACACGGCTGGAGTGGCGCCCTTAGGTGTTTGTAGTTCTTTTGCGTTTGACTTGATTTCTGCCCTCGATCGCCTCCGGCTTTGACTTTGACCTTGACTTGACTTTGACCCAAATTAAAATACATAACATATTTTTGTTTGTTTTTCTAAATTAACAAGAAATAACAAAACATAAATGGACCGACTCATAAAGTTCGAACTAAAACATGAATAAAACATAAACAGAAATTTAAAGTACAGATCCTTGTAGCAAAGCTTGATCATGGATGGTCTTTGAATGGTGGCTCATATGAATGATGCAATGGTGAGGGTGTGTTGCCAACAAAAGTGTTCTTGAAGATATTCAACCCGTTCTTGAATATATTGCATTTGATCTTGTATTTGTTTTTTCGCTCATAATTTGTTGTTTGCGAAATGGAGACCCTATTCTTAGAAGATTTGTGTAGAGAAATACCCCAACTTAACTTAAATAAGGACTAGGAATTCCAAAGTGTAAGGACAAGAATTGGTTCAGATGAGTCGGATGATGGTAGCCCAAGATGCCAAGTGACTCCGCATTATGAACCAATTCCGAGTGATGATGAGTCTAATACTTCTCCTTTTTACCCACCAGAGACCATATTGCCTTACCCTTGGGAAGTATCTTCAGCATTTGCTCCCGGATACTTGAGTATTGAGCCTAAACTTTTGGAGATGGTTCATGTAGATAGGAGAAGATGGCGGAAAAAGAATGTTCGCCTAGCCGGGATCCTGCAGGTAGCATCCCTCATCTGTTCTACATTCCACAAGGGGGCCACTTAACTATTTCATCGACAAAACAACCATGGACTTGTTAGATAGTGATAGACGTAGTATGGCCAGGAGATGGGACCTAATCGACGGATATGATGTAGTGAAGCCCGCGGTATATGATATTGTTCGCTATCCTCCTGGCGGGTGCATAGCGGTTTACGACAAATCTTTTGAGTTAGGCTTAAGGTTCCCGCTACACCCTTTTGCCAAGGCGGCTCTGGAGTTGCTAAACATCACCGTCGCCGAATTCTACCCTAATGTTTGGGGATGTATCACTGCTTTCATCTTAGTAAGCAAAGGGTTAAGGGTAGAACCTAGTATGACTGCTTTTCGTCATATCCTTCGAGCCAGATTGTGCAGCTCCAAAACGAATTGGGCAGGATTGGTGACATTATCGCACCGTAGGGGTTTTAAATTTGTGGGCGAGTTGCCTGACAACAACAAATTTTTTAGGACAAGGTTTGGGTATCTGTACAATAGGCACTGCTGGGATATAAAGACCACTTTTGATATAGATCCTAAGTTAGAGGATTTCAATAATAATGTTCCCATTTGTAATCATGAAGACGCTATCATCGTACGGTATGCCACCATGTCTGTGGAACTAGATCGCAAGCTGATCTTTGTACAAAGAAATTGGATACCCAAATTTGCAGACTTGAAAAAGGAACTTCTATTGTCTGCTTATGATATTAGTTTGAAGATTAATAAGAGTATGTACCTCGGATCTTCGCCTTTTTTCTCGTCTTTGTATAGACACTAATCTTATCTCTTAATGCAGGAGTTGCCAGAACTGAAGTGAGAATCAAATACAAGGCTTTGATGGCGAAGTTTAATACAATGAGTGCCTTTGCCGAAGCTTTAAGGGCGGCTGACCCTCAACTGCCAGTGCCTCGCCCTCCAAACGTGAGTTGCTGATTTGACCTCACCTTGTACACTTAGAATTAGGCTAACATTTCTTTTCTTTCAGAATTCGGCCACTGTTATGGAGGGGGTGAAAGACGCGCCGAGCCATGAAGAGGCTCGGGTTCTTTTGAAAAGCGGAAGGAGATCCCTCCTCCGGAGTACTTGGCTGAGAGGGAAGCACCGGCAAAGAAGAAGAGGAAGAGGGTCTCTTCCAAGACCAAAGCGAAGGCTGCTGAGCCCACAACGGACAATCCGGTGGTGGTAGAAGATGAGGACGATGCCTCCTCGGCATCTGTTGAGCAAATTTTCGATGCGGTCCTGCTGAGGATCAAATTTCCTGGCATAACTATCAGCTAACCCGCAGTCGGTTCGTCGGGGTCCTCTGTGAAGAAAGCTTCCAAAGATAAAGGGAAGCAAGTCCTGGAAGAGGAAGAGCATGTTTACTCTAGGAATATCAAGGCACATACGCCGGGTGTTCCTTTTATAAACTTGAGCTCTTCCGAACTGGCGGGAAGGTTCAATAGGGCGAGTCGTTGCTTGATCAACCACTACAACATGGACTTTTTAGACTCCATGAGCCCGAAGGAAGGCTGCAGAAAGCTCAATCTGCGATGGCTGAGGTATGTAGAACCACATTTTCTATTTTTTATTCAAGTAGAATACCTTTTCACAATCGTTTTTACATGGATTGATATGAATGATCTTTGAGACCTCAAAGATTCAGCAGAATGAAGTGGATCAGGAGACAATCCGATCACTGACTTCTCGGATTGATGAGCAGAACGACAAGGTGGCGGAGCAAGCAGCGCATATGGCTAGACTCCAAGCCAAATTGGAGAAGTACAAGACGTTGACTGAACGTCTTGACTTGGCCGAGCAATGGAGAGCGCGGCTACAGGACATATTGGCAGAGGCTGGGGGGAAGTTGGAGAGTTCTGCCTAGTTAGCTTCTACGATTGCCACGGATGTGGCAGACGTTTTGGCCGCTTTGGACTCGGCCTCTTCTCAAAGTCGAAAGATGTTCACTTATCTTGGGGAAACTGTCAAGAAAGTGGAGCTCATATCTGAGGCCGCCAAGTTTTATAAGCTAAAATCTGAAAGGCGAGGTCGGATTGCCAAGGATTGGTTATCCTCCGAGGATTGTGGAGCTTTTATGGCGAAGCTTTCCGAAGAGATGATTAACAATGGCATTCAGATGGAGGCTGAGGCTCATAGGTTGGCAGCCGTAGAGTTGGGGGTTGATCCGGGAAAGCTGGCTTCTTTAGCGCAATCCAAAAGGGCTCAGGCTTTGGAAAACTTGTCAGCCATTTTTGGTAAAGAGTCTGCCGCTTTAAATGATCCGGTTTGTGATACTGAGGAACGGACAAGTTGGGTTCAGAAGTTAAGTCTTGAGCTGGAGGAGCGGGTGATCAACACGGATTGGCAGGCATTATCTTTTGATGTTCCCGATCTCCCTGCTATCCCGGAGAGGTTTATCTTTACGGCCTTGGAACACAAATGTACCGACCTCTCCGGGAACCTCATGATCGAAAGGGAGACTTTCTTCGAATTTGCTTTCGAACTTGAAGCTAAGGAACCCCTGACTTGCGACATTGAAGAGCTATTACGCACGACTCCCTCTTCTCCTCAGTCGAAGCTGTCTTCTCCTGCTCCCTCCGCTGCCAACAAGGATATTTGACCGTCTTCTTTATTATTAGTGGGTCGAAGTGCCTTGTATAGAATTTTCTTAAACCAAAACTTTATTTTGAAGATACATAAGGCATCTTGTATTTTTGTATATAATATCATTTTGAAGATGTATCAGACATCTTGCTTTTGCTAATCTGTTGTTATTTTGACTTAATTTGAAGATCCGGACTAACATAGTGCAACCTTAGAGGTTTCAGATCGGCACAGAAAGTGCTAGACATAGGTTTTCAAGTAAAGCTTTAAAGAAGTCGGACTTTTATGAGTCTCGGGCATTCAAATCATGAGGAGAACTTAGATTTTAGAGAATATAGGTTCTCAAATAAGGCTTATAAGGGGGGTCAGACTCATAAGAGATTCTGCCCTTCAAGACAATAATAACTTAGTTTTGAGAACATAGGTTCTCAAATTAAAACTTATAAGGGGGGTCAGACTAATAGGAGATTCTGACGTTCAAAACAATAATTACTTAGTTTTGAGAACATAGGTTCTAAAACTTATAAGGGGAGTCAGACTCATAGGAGATTCTGACCTTTAAAAGATAATAATTTAGTTTTGAGAATATAGGTTCTCAAATACATAAGGGGGGTCGGACTTATAGGAGATTCTGACCTTTCTAACATGCATAATCTGCAAGCTTTAGGATTCATAATTTGGACAATTCCTTGCAATCAATATTTGAACATAGGTTCATTTGATAAAACAATAGTTCAAAAACAACGCTACTAAAACACAAATAAGTCAAGTTCAGTATTACTAATTAAAAAGCATGTAGAGATATTGGCCCCTTGCAAGGGATTGTTCAAATGAAGAACTTCTTTAAGTGGTCGCCATTCCAGGGTCTTCTGAGGATCTTTCCATCAGCAGTTTCTAACTCATAAGTGTCAGGTTTGATGATGTGGACAATTTTGAATGGTCCATCCCAACTGGCTCCAAGCTTTCCTTTTTCGGTAATTTTGCCTGTTGCTTCTACTTTCCGCAGGACATAATCATGTAATTGTAATTGCTTGAGTTTGACCATCCTGTTGAACTGTCGTGTCATTCTTTGTTTCTGAGCTAAGGAGCGCAATAGTGCGTTTCCTCGTGTTTCTGGAAGAAGGTCCAGATTAACCCTCTTTTCTGCATCATTCTCTTCATATGAGTAATAAACAATCCTTGTAGAAGGAATGCTTATTACTACCGGCAGTACGGCTTCTGTAACACCCCTGAATTTCCGACCCTCTGAACGGAACCAAAACCGGAAGAGAACGGAGGAAATTCGGGTGTTACATTTAGAATAATTTAAAATAATTAAAAGGATAATGTTTAAGTTTGATTAAAGAGGTTATAGAAAAACTTTCAAACAAAATTCTACGGAAATTTCGGCAGCATCTGCCTTAAATTTTAACGCACCAAAAGAATCAACAAACATTAAACCGTCATGAGAAGAGGCATTAATAGCCTTGTAACAAAATCACGGCAGAATGGTCATCGCCAAAACCTCTGTCGACATGCTAAGCATGGATCGTGGTTCCCATGTAAACACTTGGGTTTTCCAAAAACATAACCAGCTATACAAGCCATTCAAGATACTTTAACGAAATATAAAACGAAATAAATATTTGCAGCAGAACAAATTACATCAAAAGGAGGGCACGCCTCAAACCAAAAACATACTCAATTACAATTCAAAACACATGAAGCGTCAAAAAAAAGTTAGAACGTGGCACGTGTCAAGATTCTCACTCAATCCCCCCGTATGCAATGCAAATAAACTCCAAAAAACCTGCAAGTGCTATCTATGATACCCCTACTGCTCAACGTAAAGTCATAGACCAACGTGTCATAGCAGGGCCATCAAAGACAAGCCATCAACAAGGAAACAGACAGTACACGTCAGTAACTAACAATAAATTATGCATACGTAACCAATAAACAATTTCGACAAAGCAAGGTGAGGAAGGTATCCAAACGTGTAAACCTCTACTCCATCTATTTCTCAATTCAATATACTTCTCAATTTCTTCACCGTCTTCTATCTCTTCAATTGCTCTTATATATCTTCTTATGTGACTAGAGGCCACCATATTGGGGTTTGCAAGACCCACATGGCAACACCTCAGCCAAGGACGGTGACGGCCATGCCGGCGCCCAATGGCAAAGTATGATCATACCCCCGTACAGCGACCATATATAGACGGTCCATGCCTCCGGGAACTAATCCAGCTGGGGTACCAATCCAGTGGAGTCACAGTAAATATCCAACTTAATGTCTCTTCAAATAAGGGGACTTATTCCCATTCCAATCTCATGCAATCCAACATTCTAGTCTTGCGATATCAGAACTCATTCTCTACTATGTCTACGGCTGATTCCCACTTGTAGCACTAACTTAATAATATTTAATAGCAGTTCATATCTAACATAGCTCATATAATATTGCTACGCAGAGAAAACATATTCAAGATACAAGAATTAGCTACTGCGTGTACTTACCTGCAACTGCAAGATAATAAGTCACAAAAGTCACTTCGAAGGAGGTTCTTAAGCCCCTCTTATGAACCGGGCACCTATACACGTTAACAGTAAGACTAATAAGCCTACTTCACATCATTTAAGAAGCACTGAGTTCATACAAGTACACAATCAGTCAAACAAGTTTCGATTCAAGTTAATACGCATTCTAAACGCACTTATGCAATAAATTCAACCCATGTTCACACATGAACCATGCCATCAATCTCAATCGAACTATAACATCATATTCTAGTCAAGTTTATATCAAGATATGTTCAAGTGAAAGGGGCACAACCATACGCTTATGCGTTATAGTCAAACTATTCATTGGAAAGTTTAAGAACACGTAATGTATGACATTACACTTAATAACCATCATATCACTTATGGTAGTAGCGATTTATTATATTTCCAAGGATTTTAGAGTAAAACGATTAAGAGTAAATTAAATTTGTAGCTTGACGAATTAATAACGATTCGTATAACTTGGGTCAAAGTCACAAAACTTAGCAACACAATTGAACATCTCAATATAACAATCAAGCTCAAAACTAACCACCTCATCAAACGACTATAACCATGACAATACTTTCATTAATGACAATCACGACCTTAATTTTTCTTAGTAATTATTATTATCGTTTACTCTACAACAATGGGTATCAACAATACTAGTCATACCACCATGAGTAAAGTCATATAAACAATAACTAGCCACCATTCATCAACCATGTCACATAAACAAGGCTTACACAAGATTTTAAATCAATAAAACACCATCCAAACCATAAAAAGTAGTACACACTACTTCTAATTCATCCAATCCTAACTAATTCAAGTTCAAATTACACTTTCTAATATCTACTCACTTTAAATTCTATCAAGATATTACTTAATCTAAACTAAGATTCATGAATTTACCCAAATATTACATTTAAATTCATTATAATATAAACCCTAAAACAACCATAACTTATTTATGTTCAATTTCAAACTCTTAACTTCTTACCAAGTCAATTTAGAGCATAAAACAACCATTAAAATTAAGAATAACATCACCAATCATATAACAATTAAAAATTACAAAATGAGAAAATAACATTAAGGAGACGAGTTTAAATAGCTCACAAAATAAGAAGAAGATATGTCTTACAATGGAAAAATAAGAGAAGAGGGAGAAGGAGGTGAATGGTGGTGGAGGAGACAGCGGTCTGCTGGAGCTTAAAGCAGCTATGGCGCTTCGGTGTGGCTAGCACGCCGAGGAGGAGAAGTGCGCTCTGCTTGCCAGTCCTTGAGTGGCCGCCATGCGGTGGGGAGGAAAAGATGGTGCGGCTGGTGGTTGCTCGTGGGTGGTTGCCGGCTGCTCAATGGTGAGGGAGCTTGGAATGGTTCATGTGAGAGAGAGGGAAGAGATATGGGTTTTGTCTTAGAAAATGGAAATGACGGCTCTTGCTAGGGTTTATGAAATTATGAGTACTCTTATCATGGCTATTATTATTAATATTATTATTATTATTATTATTATTATTATTATTATTATTATTATTATTATTATTATTATTATTATTATTATCTCTAGATTCATAAACTCACACATTCAAATAAAATAATAATTTGACTCAAACCTCTTTATTTTAGAAGTCATAGTTGTATTTTTAATATAAACATATGTTAATATTTAAATTCGTTTACAAACGAAACTTAAACTATTTTAAAATTAATTTAATATAATTATAAAATCCCTAAAAGTAATTAAAATATTAATTAATGAAGTCAGAAAATCTCGGGGTGTTACAGCTTCAGAGCCATATACTAGGGAGAAGGGCGTGTGTCCTGTGGTGTCTTTCACTGTAGTTCTTAGGGCCCACAGAATACCAGGTAACTCTTCGTCCCAAGTACCTTTGGCTCCTTCTATATTTTTCTTGATGCTAGACAGAATTGTCTTGTTTGTGGACTCTACTTGGCCGTTTGTTTGGGGCCAAGACACTGAACTGAATCTAATTTGGATTTTAAATATGTCACAGTATTCAACATTATTTTTGCTTATGAATTGTCGGTCATTATCAGTAATTATCACCCTAGGAATGCCATACCTTGTAATGATATTGCACCAAAGGAATTGACATACCTGTTTGTCCGTGATGGTGCTCAGTGGTTCAACTTCCACATACTTCGAGAAATAATCTACAACAACAATGATGAACTTTCTTTGGCCTTTGGCGGGAGGAAAGGCCCCTCGAAGATCAAGACCCCATTTATCGAATGGTAACACAACCTGAATTGTGGTGAAATAATTGGAAGGTTTTCTAGGAACCTCAGCAAAATATTGGCATTTCTCGCATGATTTGACCAACTTTTCAGCATCCTCTCGCAATGTTGGCCAGTAGTACCCACTTCTTAGAGACGATTGTTCGGGCCCCTTGGTGGATGCCACACCCTCCTTCATGAATTTTGCGAATGATATAATTACTATCTTCAGGAGTTACACACTTGAGCAATGGGTGTGTATAACTCTTTTTGTAGAGGGTATCCTCAAAGTATTCGAACCATTTCAACTTCTTCATGAATAAAGGATGTTATGCCGGATCTTCAGGGAGGATTCCATGCTTGAAGTATTGGATGAAAGGATCCATCCAAGTATCAGATCTATCCATCATTGTGATTTCTTGATTGATGCTTAGGGTAGGTAGAACTTCCCATATGATGTTGCGGGCTTTAGGTCCATCTGCTGAACTGGCTAATTTGGCTAATGAATCTGCCTGTGCATTTGCGGATCTGGGAATGTGGGTGATGCTGAATTGTAGTGGTTCAATCAGAGATTTGACTCGTTGCAGGTACATTCTCATGCTATCATCTTTTGCTTCGAACTCACCAGTCACTTGCCCTATGATCAATTCTAAATCCGAATAAGCGGAAATCATTTTGGCTCTTGAATTGCAGCAAATGTTGATCCCTAAAATCAATGCTTCGTACTCAGCTTCGTTGTTTAAGGCGGCAAACTCAAAGTGCACAGCGTGTTCCATCTTCACCCCTGCGGATGAGACAATGATTATTCCAGCTCCACTTGAGGTTCTAGGGGATGAGCCATCAACATACAGTTTCCACTCTTGGTTCGGATCATTCAGCGCTGATCTTGTAGTTTGGGCTATGAAATCAGCGAGAGCTTGTGCTTTGATGGCTGTGTGGGGTTCAACTTCAAAACCAATGTCTGCTAACTGATGGGCCAATCAGCGACTCTGGAAGATTGATTTTTCCCTTCTAAGATCTTCTTCAAAGGTTGACTTGTTCGGACTCAGATTTGGTGTGACTGGAAGTAGGGTTTCAATTTTCGACTAGCCATCACCACTGCATAAACCACCTTTTCGATTTCACTGTAATTAGCCTCTGATCCCCTATAGGCATGACTTATGTAGTATATTGGGAGTTGCTTCCCTTCCCTTTCAGCCACGAGTACAGTGCTAAGGGAATAATTAGATATAGCTACATATAAGAACAACACTTCACCTGCTAGGGGAGAAACGAGTTTTGGGAGTTTAGCCAAATACTTCTTGAGTTCGTGGAAGGTTTCTTCTGCTTCAGGGCTCCACTCAAAGGTCTGGCTCTTAAGAGTTTTGAAGAACGGGGAGCATTTATCCGTTGACTTGGACATGAATCTTCCAAGTGCTGCCACACAGCCGGTGAGTTTTTGGACTTCCTTTACAGATTTTGGTGATTGCATGTTGAGGATAGCTTGAACTTTGTCCGGATTAGCTTCTATTCCTCTCTCATCTACAAGAAACCCTAGACACTTCCCTCCAGTTACCCCGAAAACGCATTTTTCAGGGTTTAGGCACATGACGTGGTTCCTGAGGGTAAGGAATGTTTCTTGTAGATCTGCAGCATGGTGCTTTGCTTCTTTGCTCTTTGTGATCATATCGTCAACATACACCTCCAAGTTACTTCCAATTTGTGTGTTGAACACTTTTTTTACCATCCTCTGATATGTGGCTCCAGCATTTTTGAGTCCGAAGGACATGAATTTGCAGCAATAGACGCCGGTATTTGTGATAAAGGCTGTATGTGGCTGATCTTCTTCTGCTAAGGGGATCTGATGATATCCCGCATTAGCATCCATGAAACTCAAAAGGGCATGTCCAGCTATAGAGTCGACTAGGCAATCTATTTTTGGCAGCGGGTAGTCATCCTTAGGACATGCCTTTTCAAATCAGTGAAGTCTACGCACATCCTCCACTTGCCGTTGGGTTTCTTTACTAGAACCACATTTGAGAGCCAGTCAGAGTATTGGCACTCGCGGATGAAATTTTCTTTGAGGAGCTTTTGTACTTCAGCTTTGGCTGCTTCCACCCTTTCTTTGCCTTGATGTCTCAACTTCTGTTTCACGGGTTTATGTCCGGGTTGGATGTCAAGTTTATGACACATGACATCTCGTGGAATTCCCGGCATTTCTGAGACATTAAAAGCGAAGATATCTCGGAATTCTGCAATGACATCCAGCAGCCCTTTTCTTACTTCTGCGTCCAGGTTGGCTCCAATTTTGACCATTTCTCCCTTTCCCCATACATCAACTTCTTCATGTTTGTCGGAGGGTTCTGGTCTATGGGAAGGAACTTGAATGTTCAGGATGGATGTTTCTTCTAACTTCCTCTTCTGTCCACATTCTTGAACGGGTTCATTGTTTTTCAAGGCGTTATTGAGGCATTCTTGGGCGGATTTCTGATCGCCTCTAAAGATTCCTACTGAAGCGTCATCTTTTTCATATTGTAAGAGCAGTTGATGGGTGGATATCACTGCCTTGATCTTGTTAATCAAGGGGAGTCCCATGATGGCGTTGTAGGAAAATTTGACGTTCACCACCGTGAACAGGACTCCTAAGCTTCGACGTTTGTTTTTCTCGCCTATTCGGACAGGTAGGACAAATATTGTTAGTTTTGCGTGGATGCTTCTTTGGTGTTAGTTTTGCGTGGTGCCATCGCGATGTTCGGGTTGGATTTTTGGGTGTATTGGATGTTTAGTACCTTTCGTCCCCACAGACGGCGCCAAACCTTTTCTGCCAAGAAACTGTTAAATTTGTACAAGGGACTATAAGAAGGAAGTACCTTGGAATTTAAGGAAAAAGAGATGATCCGACCGCCACAAGTGGTGGACCTGCAACCACAAAGAAAGACTAAACCGGGGGCTAATGTCCCGAAAAAGCCCTCCGATGCCTAAGTCAGATCAGAAAGGAAGCAATATGAATATATGTGTGTTTCGAGAGTAAAATTGCGTAACCAGATTTCGGTGGTATAGTGTGGTATTTATGAGGGAAGTATCTTGGGAAGTTGTAATCGCCAGACGGTTACTCCTGGATCATCCATCCTTGGAAACTGAAATGATGGAAGTGGCATAGTGGAGGCAGTTATCCGGGAGAGTGGGCGGTTAGCCACGGAAGTGTCTTCTGATGGGAAGAAACTACTTAACTGCTGCCCAATCATCCTACCAGGGTGACAGCTTGATAAGGTAGACGTTGACTCGTACATTTGACCTTTGACCCGTTGACTAAGGGTATCTTGGTATTTCAAATAAAGGGGATTTATAATCCTTAATAATTACTAAAACATGTGGAATAGTATTTAAACAACAAAGTTTAACAAAGTAATATTAGAAATATCATAAGTAATTCGATTAGTAAATGAATTAGAAGTAAGTAATGAAGAAAAATAAAAGTAAAAATGTAACACCCCGAGATTTTCTAACTTCATTAATTAATATTTTAATAACTTTTAGGGATTTTATAATTATGTTAAATTAATTTTAAAGTAGTTTAATAAGTTTCGTTTGTAAACGAATTTAAATATTAACATATGTTTATATTAAAAATACAACTACGACTTCTAAAATAAAGAGGTTTGAGTCAAATTATTATTTTATTAAAATGTGTGAGCTTATGAGTCTAGAGATAATAATAATAATAATAATAATAATAATAATAATAATAATAATAATAATAATAATAATAATAATAATAATAATAATAGCCATGATAAGAGTACTCATAAAACCCTAGCACTCAAGACTCAAGAGCCGTCACTCCATTTTTTTCTAAGAGACAAAACCCATATCCCTTTCCCTCTCTCACGTGAACCATTCCAAGCTCCCTCACCTTTGTGCTAGAGAACCACCCACGAGCAACCACCACCGCACCATCTTCCTCCCCACACAGCACGGCAGCCATCAAGGCTCAAGGCAGATGTGACCCTTCCCCTCTCCGCAGCTTGCCACCCATGGCGACCATAGCTGCGTTTTGGCCAGCAGCAGCCAATGTCTCCTCCCACCACCATTCACCTCCTTCTCCCTCTTCTCTTATTTCCCCATTGTAAGCCATGTTCCTTCCTCTTTGTGAGCAATCTCTTACCCATTTTAAGTTTGTATATGGTGATATTTAATCTCTTATTATTTAGATAGTTTAATTGTAAATTTAAATTGCTAAATTTGAACATGATATCTTGATTTTGTTATGAGTTTGATTATTATGGAGAATGAAAATAGATATTTATGATCTATATTATAATTGAATGTAAAGGTAGTGTTTTGGTGTTAATTTCATGGAATCTTATTATGGGTAGTAGTTAAATGTGGTGTTTTTGAACATGATTTGATTAAGGTTTGATTTAGGGATTTTAATTGTTGGTAGTGTGTGCTTTTATGTTACTTTGGTGGTGTGATGATTGATTTGGATATCTTATAAATGGCCTTAAGACTTAATTTGGTTGATTAAGATGTGTTGGTGATAGTTGTTGATGGGTATGGTTGTTAGCCCACATAAGTAGTGGCTATTATTGTTTATGTAATATTAATAATATAAAATAAATAGAATTTTTGATATCTATTGTTGTGAATTAAATGATAATAATAATTACTAAGAAAGATTAAGGTTGCGATTGTCGTTAATGAAAGTATTGTCGTGGTTATAGTCGTTTGATGAGGTGGTTAGTTTTGAGCTTGGTTGTTATATTGATATGTTCAATTGTGATGCTAAATTATACGACTTTGACCCAAGTTATACATGAATCGTTATTAATTAGTCAAGCTACAAATTTAATTTATTCAGAATCGCTTTTACTCTAAAACCTTGGAAAAATAATAAATAAATCAGCTACTACCATGAGTGATATGACTGTTATTGAGTGTAACATCATACATTATGTGTTCTTAAACTTTCCCATTAGTAGCTTGATTAGAGTGCACAAGCATAGGGTTGCGCCCTTTCACTTGAACATATCTTGATATAAACTTGACTAGAATATAATGTTATAGTTTAATTGGAATTGATGGCGTAGTTCATGTGTGAACATGGATTGAATTTATTGCATGAGTGGGTTTAGAATGCGTATTAGCTTGAATCGAAACTTGCTCAGCTAATAGTGCAGCTTGTATGGAGTCAGTGCTTCTTAAATGATGTGAAGTAGGCTTATTAGTCCTACTTTAAACATGTATAGGTGTCTGGTTCATAAGAGGGGCGTAAGAACCTCCTTTGAAGTGATTTTTTGCGACTTGTTATCTTGCAGTTGCAGGTAAGTACACGCAGTAGTTAATTCTTGCACGCATTTTGAATATGTTTTCTCTGCGTAACAATATTACATGAGCTATTCTGAATATGATTTGCCATTAAATTTTGTTAAGTTGGTGCTACAAGTGGGAATCAGTTGTAGAGAAGGTAGAGAATGGGTTTCTGATATTGCAAGAGTAAGATGTTGGATTTTATGAAGTTGGAATGGGAATGAGACTTTTATTGATGAGATATTAAGTTGGATAATTACTGTGACTCCACTGGATTGGTACCCCAGCTGGATTAGTTCCCGGAGGCATGGACCATCTATATATGGTCGCTGTACGGGGGTATGATCATACTTTGCCATTGGGCACCGGCATGGCCGTCACCGTCCTTGACTGAGGTGTTACCATGTGGGTCTTGCAAACCCCAATATGGTGGCCTCTAGTCACATAAGAGGATATATGAAATTGATGAAGAGATAGAAAACGATGAAGGCATTGAGAAGCATATAGAATTGAGAAATAGATGGAGTAAATGATTACACATTGGGGTGTCTTCCCCACCTTGTTTTGTTGAAATTGGTTATTGGTTACATATACATAATTTATTGTTAGTTACTGACGTGTACTGTTTGTTTCCTTGTTGATGGCTTGTCTTTGATGGCGCTGCTATGACACGTTTGTCTATGACTTTACGTTGAGCAGCAGAGGTATCATAGATAGATCTTGCAGGTTTTGGAGTTTCCTTGCATTGCATATGGGGGGAATTGAGTGAGAATCTTGACACGTGTCATGTTCTATCTATTTTTGACGTTACATGTGTTTTTTTTGAAATGAATTTGTATATGTTTTTGGTTGAGGCGCGTGCCCTCCTTTTTATGTAATTCTTTCCGCTGCAAAGATTTATTTCGTTTTGTAATTCGTTATAGTATCTCGAATGGATTGTATAGTTTGTATGTTTTTGGAAAACTCAAGTGTTTACATGGGAACCACGATCCATGCTTAGCATGTCGACAGACGTTTTGGCGATGACCTTTCCGCCGTGATCTTTGTTATGAGGTTATTGATACCTCTTCTTCATGATGGATTATTACCTGCGTAATTCTTTTGACGCGTCAAGTTTCAAGGCAAATGCTGCCGAAATTTCCGTAGGGTTTTGTTTGGAAGTTTTTTTTTCTATAATCCTTTAATCAAACTTAAACCTTATCTTTATTTATTTTATTTTATTTTAAATGTAACACCCGAATTTCCTCCGTTCTCTTTCGGTTTTGGTTCCGTTCAGAGGGTCGGAAATTCAAAGTTTAACAAAGTAATATTAGAAATATCATAAGTAATTCGATTAGTAAATGAATTAGAAGTAAGTAATGAAGAAAAATAAAAGTAAAAACCCATATTTGTACTCTTTTAAATAGGCAAATGCCAAGTGGGCAAGTCGTCTAGTAGGGTTTAGGTTTTAGGGTTTAACAAACAAATTATTAAGAAATAATAATGCAAAATACAAATTACAATTAGGAATTTGTATTTTTACCTTTGTTGATGGCTAAACTAAAAGTTACAAAATACACTAAATAAACTTGAACATTATTTGTTGAGGACGACCGTTACCCGGAAACTTGATACTTGTTGTAGGCTTGTAATCACTTTCCTTTTGTGCTATATCCCCCACAATAATACTTGGGTTTTGAATTGTAAATTCACAACGAGATACAAACAACACAACACACCCTTAGTCACTTAACAACAAGTGTTTGATGAATTATAAGATTTGAAAGTTCTAACAAAAGTTAATTCTCTCTTGAAAGAACACAAATAAAAGAGAGAGAGAGCAAGAATGAGATTTTTAGAAATCGGTGTGGGGTTCACTCATCCCCAAGCCCCTATTTATACTACTCCAAGTATAGCTAAGGGTCATGACCATTCAATCACCCATTGATGACCAATATTAATGGCCTCCAATCAATACCATTAAGAAGGTATTCATGAGCATTATTCCTCTATATTAATGGCCTCCAATCAATACTCTTAACAAGTTATTCATGAGCATTATTCCTCCCAGTTACTCCTTTGTAACTCTATTAATATGGAATAAGTAAGGAAATCCAATGCAAGGACCTTGTATTTTAATACATATTGTCTCACTACTATTTGTAGTACTTGGTGATTATATACTTAGCATTATTAGACACTAAATGTTCAACACAGACATAGGACATCAAAAATAAAAGTTAAACAATTGAGTACGTTTATTTTGATTTTGACTTCGTCTTTAGTCTTAGTTTTTAGTGAGTGGAGTAATAATCTTTACATTGACATCACATGGAAACTGGCAGTACACAGTAAGCTATAAATGAACAATAGGATATGAATAGTGAAGAGGTGCTTATTGGGTCATAAGTAGGCTGGTCAAGAGACCCGACTCGCTTACCCACTAACCGATAATATAAATGGCGGGTTAGTTTTTAAATAAATTGTAAACTATGGGTTTGATATAGTGGCGGACCCAAGACTCAAATTAATCTAGTGAGAGCACAATTGATAAAATAATAATTTAATATAAAAATCATAAATGCAAAAAAAAATAAACTTTTCAATTTTATCTTATAAAATATTAATTATTTTATATTCTAATTTACTTAAAATATCGTGGACTAGATGAACTATCAACTGTTTTGGGCATTTCTGTGTCAGGGCCAGCCCTAAGGGTGGGCTAGAGGGGCCGTCGCCCAAGGCCCCTTTCAGAAAAGCAAACTTAATGGCTGTAGAAGGTCCATATAGTTTATAAATTGCAAAAGAAAAGGACCCCAATATATCAAGGGCCGACCCTCTGTGTCATTAGTTGTTCCCATTCTTGTTGTTGGGAAGAAGGTTGTTCTTGTGAATTGTTTTTAAAGTATTTTTCCATAAAATGACTTTAATCTCTCTACCTATTGAACAAACATATATCACTAATCACTAATAAATAATTAGAAAATTTTTCTATCAAATTTTGTTTTTTTCAAAAAAAAAATATAATTAATTAATATTTCTATAAAAACTAATCCACCTTTTAAAATTGTTAATTTATACAAAAATTTACAAGTATTATCAACTAAAAATTGATATAGTAATTGAAATTTATGAAGAGTAATAATCAATTAATCTAAAATATATATGGAGGAGTACAATTTATTCAAAAAAATTGATTGTAATTGCGAAAAAGTACAAGGCACAAAAGTTAGAAGCAACGATTATCTACTCATAATTTGGTTAATTAACCTAAATTAGTATATTTCAGTTGGTCTGAAGCAGCGAAAGAAGGTGAGGCACATAGGTCCATAGTACGAATCATGGCAGTGCATAAAAGCTTGTAATGTTTTAATTTTTATTAAGAAATATTAGTGAGCTCACTTACAGACGCTGGTGCCTGCTAGGTCCGCCCCTGGGTACTTGATCCGCCTTAACCGGGTCGGGTCATAGGCCAAAATCTTAAATTAAATGGGTACCCGGTGACCCGCTGAGATAAACACTTAGATTTCATGGCAGGGTTTAGGGATGGCAATTCAGTCCGAATCCAACCCTAGTCCGACTCGATTCGAGGAAAATAATCCAATTCGAGTTCGAGGAAAAAGTCATCCGACTACGACTCTGACTTTATGATCCGAGTCCGAGTTAGAGACGGACTGGAGTTGGACCTTATTAACAATCCGACACTCAGACCCGACTCCGACCCTGAAGGAAATCCGACTTTAAATTTGACTTTTACACCAATATTTTGTTTCTTAAAAAATCTAGACGTGACTAATTCTAGTTCTCTCTCATACTAATTGTAATTTTCGATTTTGAAAATTACTTGGTATCTTTATTTAGATTAATCAGTCAGAATACGACAAATCAGATCAAGAGAAATAAAATACGTCAAATCAAAATGCGAGAAAGTTTTGTTAAATTGTAGTTGTAGGACTATTTTTCTTGTTAAACTTGAATTCAAAGTACATATTATTTTGTTAAATTGTATTTGAAAAATATTTTGTTAATTTTGTATGCTTTAAAATCATTAATGAGATATCACAAAGATATTGTTTAATAATAATCCGACTCCGTTGGAGATCAGAGAGTCCGAGAGTCCGAGTTGGGGTAAACTTGGAGTAGCATAATCCGACTCCGAGTGGAGGTGGACTGAAAAAAAGTCCGACTATTATCTGGGTCAAAGTCGGAGTATGCATAATCCGAGTTGAGTCCGACCCATTGCAATCCCTAGCTGGGTTTGTTCTGTTAGATAAATGGACCTTTAAAGGTTAGGTTATCCTCATAGTCACCATTGGAGCTTTAATTGTGTGTCATTATTCCTTAATCCATTATGATTATTCTCATTCATGGAGTGATTTTAATCAAATTAAAGTGCTTTTAACCTCTTTGACTATGGTTTATGAGGGTGGAAATATAGTTGTTGGGATTGGCCTATAAATAGGTCTTTCTTATTCTTTTGGATGAACACACTTTTGAGTTTTATAATCTCTTCATCTTCTATTCACTTGTGCAAGAGTGGTATTTGCTCCACACCTTTAGTAGTGAGTGTACATTGCTATTGGTGGGTGTGTTAACCTTGGGAAAGTCCCGTCTATTTACACTTGGGATAGTCGGGAAATAACTTTCTTAATGCAACGACAAGTTCATGTCACACCATACCTTTCTATATTAAAATGCATGTTAACCACAACTCTAAACACATTTCTTATATTCAAATGTTATACATATGAAGGTAATAGCCATAAGAAGACTTTGTCATGACCTTGAAAAGACCTATATTACTAACAATTTAAGAAAATTATTATATTTCTTCTATGGCTTTGTAAATAGTACTCGTTATATGTAATGTGTAAATAAGAAAAAAAAAAAGAAATTGATTTTGCAGAGGATGCAGAAGACTTTGGAGATTGGCGAGTGGACTTTGCTAAGGGAATTAATATGTTGTCCAAAGGAATGAATTAATGATGCGGGTATTAACGCTTTTTATGAATGGCACATTATTAGCACTTATTATATTATTATTTGATTATGAGATTATATATAAGTGATGGTATAGAAGGTAAGTCCTAAACTTATACAAATTTATAAGTTATTTGATTAATATTAATTTGATATTAATTTACATTTTATTATGGGTATTGATCTTGGTGAATGTCATCACATGTAATTTGGTATTTTCATGAGTTTTCTTTACATGTTATTTATTAAGCGGACATGTTGTATCTTTGCAATTTATATTATGAGTAATTGATATTGATTCATGTTCTTGTGTGTCACCAAGTGATTTGTATTTTATGTTCATGATCAAGTGTATCACCAAATAAGTGGTTTGAATAGTAAGATCATGTTACATATGCATATTAAAAGTGCATGTTAAAAAAAACGATTATTTCATGCCTAATTATTGTTAATATGATTACATTATTTTTAACATGGTGTTAGTACATGACTATTTGCTATAACTCTTTTTTTTAATTAAGTTTATATGAGACTTATGTGTCATGGAGTTATGTGAGTTTAAATATAGTCATTAATTTTGAGTTTAAATTAACTTTTCTACTAGTACGATGGACTAGTCAAATTGTACTCTTATGTATATTATTATTCCTCTTAATTTTGTAACTAATATGTAGGCATTTGATGTCATTTAAAATTAGTCAAAAGATGATCATGCTAGTAAAGTTTTAAATTGAATATGATTTACTGCTACTTGATCATGAATTTGGAAAAGAGTAATAACATTTTATTAATATGACCGTTATTATGACTAATTTTATGATGGGTGTTAAAATTACTTTTAAGAGGGTAAATTGGGTCATCTATTATGAGGGTTATGAGAGTTTTATTACATGGACCTCTTTGATGACTAATTAAATGTTAGATAATTATGAGTGTTAATTAGCTCATAACGGCTAATTTTATAACGGCTATATTATAACAGCTAGTTTTTTATGGCTAATTAAAATTGAGTTTTAATCATGCTTTTATGGTGTAAAAATTAAATGTTGTTTTAAATTCTTAATGATCGGAGGATTATTTCATGGCCAAATAAAGTTTGCTAATTTTTGAGTCATCTTGTTATCTAAAGGAGTAGTAAGTATAGTGTTGTAAGTTGCAAGCCTTAAAGTGGTGGTTTGTTAACTCTTAATTAGCTCCTTTAACTTATGATGATATATATGATCATGAATATGAGTAGTAGAGTCTCATTAAAATTGCATGATTATTTCGAGACATAAATGTGTTGATTTATTTCTCCTAACAACAAGTGTTAAAATTTCATATTTTTAGTGGATTGTTAAGAAAATTGTTGTTACTAGAAGATAGTTATAAATTGACTAAGTGGTATGATTTTTATGACTTATGAGTGAACTTTGACTTATGATATGTTTTTTTTTTTTTTTTTGCATGTGGGGGTTGTAATTTGTATTATTTACTAATTGGGTAGCTTTACAATGATTTTTGAAAATATGTTCACATACTAATTATATAGATCAAAAGTACCAATTTCATGAGTTGATAAATTTTTGTACATGAGGTACAATATTATTGACTAAGAAGGTGTTCTCTTCAACTTATTTTTTTGACATATTACTTATTCTTATTGGAATCAGATAACATCAGACTAGATCAGATCAAATCAGATCAGAACAGAACTATTCAGACCAGATCAGACAAAATCAGATCAAACTAGATCAGATCAGATCAGACCACATCAGATTAGATCGACCATTAAATAAAATAATATATTTTTTTTTTTTTTTTTTTTTTTTTTTTTTTTTTTTTTTTATTATTATTATTATTATTATTATTATTATTATTATTATTATTATTATTATTATTATTATTATTATTATTATTATTATTATTATACATTATTATTAATTTATTTTTTAATTAATTAATTAAATAATATTAGTATTTATTAATTAAATTCTTAATTAGATACTAATAATAATAATAATAATAATAATAATAATAATAATAATAATAATAATAATAATAATAATAATAATAATAATAATAATAATAATAATAATAATAATAATAATAATAATAATAATAACAACTTTATGAAACAAAATCAGATCAAATCAGATCAGACCAGATCAGATCAGATCGAACCAGATCAGAAAGATTCAGATCAGATTAGACTGAATCAGATCAGATCAGACTAGATCAGATCAGATCAGATCAGATCAGACCTGAGTAAATTAAGATCAGATCCAATCTGATCAGACGAAGAGAACAGGCCCTAAATGTCTAGAAAGTGGTTTGACTTGTGAAAATTAAATTCTACTTAATTTGGTGTTAAGTTGAAAGTGTGGATACACTAGTAGAAAAAAATGTATTTGCTGCTACTTATTGGCTGCGGTTTTTAGTTATACATAGCTAATATGAGCAATAAAAATTAGATAAAAAAACAAAATAAACAAAGGCTACAGTTTTTTGACTTGCCCACAGCCAATAAGCAAAATTCTCAAATCAATTCAAAAAACAATGCACAAAGGCTGCGGTTTTGCCATGTCCGCAGCCAATAATGTCTCTTAAAATAAAAAAAAACCGCTTTGCAACGTCCATTTGCTCTACTAAAAACCTACTGTTGTATCGTATTCCTTCCAATTCCACCATTGTTGCTCTTCTTCTATGCTCTCTTGCTCTTCTTCAAAATATCATAAACCACTAAATTCTCATAACCCATAATTAAAAAAAACCACGAAACCCATTGCCTTCTTCATTTTTTTCATAACCCACGAAATTCCTCACTCACGAAATTCTTCACTCAAAACCTCTTCTCCTTCAAAATTTCATAAACCACGAAATTCTTGTTCTTTATTCCTTATAAGCCACGAATTCCTTTCTCTTCAAGGTACATTTTCAGTCAAAGGTGTTTTTTTAAGTTTGTTTTTACTTTTGTTGGAAAAAATGGTTATGTTTAGTAATTTTGTTTTTCTTATTTCATTGTAGGCCACATTGTAATTGTTCTTCATCTAAAAACACAAGGTAAATTCTCTCGAGACTTATTTTTATTTATTTATTTTTTTCATATTTTTAGGGTTTAGGGAGTTTTACATTATTATTTATATTTTGTATATGAGTTTGATATTTTTCAAAGTTATGTTATTAGTTTGTTAATTAAATTTGGTTGACATGTATTTTGTTAGAAATGTGATTTGTTGTTGTAAATATGTTTTTATTAGAATTAGAATATACATATTTTTAGGGTTAAATAATTTTATATTATTATTTATTGTATGAATGTGATTTAATATACAATGTAATGCTTACATATATTGAAGTGTGAAGTATATAATATATTTTTGGTTATATAGAATTAGAATATGAAGTATAAAGTATGAAGTATACAATGTTAATTATTCTAAGTGATTTTAAGTGTTTTTAAGCATTTTTGTCACTTTCGCGCGTAAAATAGCTTAAACTTGGTTTGTTATGCACTAAACTTGGCACACAACACTATTTGGTATATATTATTGTGTTGAAGTGGTTTGAATCGAAAATAATTGCCATATGCTTGAAATTACGTGTTAAGTTGCATTTTTAAGTGTTTTGAAGCATTTTTGTCACTTTCGCGCGTAAAATGATTAAACTTGGTTTGTTATGCACGAAACTTGGCACACAACACTATTTGGTATATATTATTGTGTTGAAGTGGTTATAATAAAAAATAATACTCATATGCTTGAAATTACGTGTTAAGTTACGATTTGAACGTTTTTGAAGTGTTTTTGGCACTTTCGGCGTAAAATAGCTTAAACTTGGTTTATTATGAACGAAATTTGGCACACAATACTATTTTGTATATATTATTGTGTTGAAGTGGTTATAATCGAAAATAATACATTGAAGCGTTTTTGGCACTAGCATATATAATATATAATCGAAAATAATACATTGACTGCGGCTACTACGTTCTTAAATTTATGGATGATATCATACAAGCCGTGAAGAACGTCGGGGTAGAAAATATTGATGCCGTAAGTATTTATTATGTTCTTAAATTATAATATTATATATTTATTAGAAAATCTAATAATATGTATTGACTTTTTAATTATTTCATATAATTTTATATAGATTTTATACGACATTCCATGGGAAAGACTCAAATTGACGCACACGGAAATGCGCGAAGTGAAAGACAAGGTTGGCGTGTATCTGGCTAATTTATATTGGTAGTTATGTTTCGTAGTAATTATTTTCGATTTATTAGGACTTTATATAGGACTTTATATATGTATAAAATTTTGGTGATAATTAATGGTGATTATAGCTGCTGCATTATTATTAATTATTTATTATTTTAGAATGGTGATTATATATACTTTTATTAGTAAAACAAAAAAAAAAGAAAAACAATATAGGTAAAGGCTGCGATTTTTGCCTTGCCCACAGCCTATAGTGCATTTTTTTGAAAAATAAAAAAATGTACTATATATTGCGGTTGTGCCCAAAAACCGCAGCCAATAATAGCTGTGTTTTTGAACCGCAACCTTTCTTTCAACTAGTGATATTTATTAAATTGTCTCTTTCATGAATTAATTTATTGAGTAAAAATTTATCATGTTTGAAGTTTACTCATTGTTAATGATTAGGAGTTTCTTTTGAAAGAGAGTTTTATTCAAAACAATTTATTTCTTGATGTATAAAGACTTGATAGTAGAAGTTTATAAATATTATCTTGTCATTTGGACTGAAAGCATTAAGTTTCGTAAGGTTTTGAATATGTAGGTTAAAACTTTTATAGCTTGCTTGTGTATGAATCTTGATTAGTTAAAAATGTTGTAATTATTTAACTTTTATCATAAAATTTGGAGTTGTAAACATTGTGACTTGTAAACGTTGTAAAAACGTTTTGATGATAAGAAGAACAATAAAGCTATGGACTAAAATTGTGGAATTTATCCCTTAGTGAGCATTATGTGATCTTCTTAAGGTATTTTTGATGAAATTCTTAAATAATATTTATTTGAGTATTATAAATATACTCTTGTCAAAATGTGGGGGTATTATAAATATACTCTTGTCAAATAATATTTATTTGAGTATTTTTGATGAAATTCTTTAATTGTTGTGGGGGTATTATAAATATACTCTTGTCAAAATAATATTTATTTGAGTATTTTTGATGAAATTCTTTAAAAAGTATTTACTAAAGGTTATTAATTGTTGTGTTCTTAAAACTTTTTAAGTATGTAATGTTCCTTGTATTTCCCTAAAATATTATTAATAAAAGTATTTTTTATAATAGGGAAGAAGTTTTAGGAACTACTTTGGGTTTGAAGAACTTGTAAAACCTTTGGTAATTGATGTGTCCCTTTGTGATTTTGTTCATGATTTTGATTGAGTCACTTGTTTGTTATATGAATATTTGTTACTACATTTGAAAAGTTGCATGGTATTCATAATAGGTTGTGTGACTTATGTTGTTGCGTTGAACAAATATGGAAAGGGATAAATATGGTTATTTAAATTATGCATGTGATTTGAAGGTGGTGCCTAATTTAAGTTTAGGCTTTAAGTGTTCAAGTTGTTTTGTAGATGCATGAGTTGTTCTTTTATAACCATGATGAGTTTGGAATACTTATGTATTTCTTATTGTTTTGAACATCATACTTATGTTGTGAGCATCAAACTATCTATTACTTAAGGTAATAGTATGAATTTGTTTAATTTGATGATGTTTCGTTTGAGATTATGTATGATATTGTGATATAAATTCCCCAACGGGGTAAAGTTCCTCTAGAAGGAAGTAAGAATACCATTCATTATCTAATTAAAAGTATATCAAGATAAGTGGTTCTTGATACGATTCTCTTCATAGGGAAAAGAATACCATGATTCCCATATGGGGGAAAAGTCCTTAAATAGGAAATATGAATACCTTACCTACCTTTTTCAAAAGGATTATCAAGATAAGTGGTTCTTGATGTGTCGAGGGGGATGATGCTAACGCCCAAATGTGGATGAGCATGCATTTGTGCTATAGGCTATAAAAATGCACCAGTTAATTTAACCGGAGTTTGTACCTGTTATGGTAATATTTGTGCTATATTTAATTAATTGTTGTAAATTACCTTTATACTCCTTGTACTTTTTTTTATTACGGTGAACCGCCCTTTGACCTTTTTTATCTTATTACTTGGGTTTCAAGGAGATAATTATCTGATGCCCTATGATAACCACCCATGATCTCTTCCATCTCTCCCATTATCCCCTTTATCTATCTGTTGCCTTATCTTCTTATTGCCTACTATAAATATCCCCTTCTGAATTCATTTGAAGTTAAGCTACAATATACAACTAGAAATTCTTCACTTACATACTTTTGATACTTTCATCTCCTCATCATCCATCATCCTAATAATTCCCATAATCGTCCACTCGTTCACCATTTGATCTCCGATCCCCAATCTGACTTAAGCATCGGAGGGGTTTTTCGGGAGATCACTCCCGGGGCAAGGCTAACTTGTTGTGTGCAGGACCTCAGGTACAAGATGCAAATCATCCATATACACAGTAGAGATAGCTGAGCTTCCACAACACTTCATCTTCAGGTGTTTTCAAGATCATTTGTCGATTCAAGTTTCAACACAGAAACAGTTTGGCGCCGTCTGTGGGGACCATTACAAAAAGCCATAGCTCCTAATAGAAATCCAACACAAACCGCTACAATGTATAGTATGAATATAGAGATTTCCGCAGGTCAGACCAATAACTAAGTCGTAACCCGTCGTGATCTGGACATACTGGCACAAAACCTTACCGCATCCTTCTCAGAGCAACTCCGCACCGTCTTAAATGCTAATAATCCTGCTCAGTAGCAAACCATGGACGATATGGCCAATCAGAAAAAAACCTCAAAGAGCAAGTGAATCCCCTCCAAAATAACTCAAGTCATCCGATATCCCGAAGTAAGAACACAGGGATGTCACGCTCTAGGAGGAGGAACAAGAGAAGGCGTGAGATGTCAAAAACGCACAAAAGCTTTAGCATTGAAGACTCCTAAGAAGGGGAATCTAAAACAGCCTCCCATGATGCCCGTACCTTATTGGAGAGTAAAAGGCAGAAAACGTCCAAAAATGTTCAATCCTTGATTGATAGAAAACGGGAAGAAAGGAGAAAAACCTCCCTCACCAGTTCCAGCTACTACGCGAACCCAGTAGCGAAGCAGTAGGAAGCGTTTAACCAAGGAGGTCTTCCAAAGACCCCTATGCTGATAAACTCCCCGGTTACCGCTGAAATTTTGGCCATGCCGAATCCCGCAAAAATCAAAGTCCCAAATATGGCGGCCTTTGATGGCACTACCTGTCCAGAAAAACACATAATGGAATATAAGAACCTGATGCTGCTATATACCGCGGAACCAGCATTACTATGCAAATTCTTCCTTACTAACCTCTCAGGAGTTGCGCTGACGTGGTACACCTCCCTTCCCCTTGGGAGTATTCGTACCTTCGCTCACCTCGAGGACAAGTTTTTATGCCATTTTGTGGCCTCTCGAAGACAAGAAAAATCAAACTTCCACTTACTCAGTATAATACAACAAGAAAGAGAATCCATATCTTCATACTTGAAGAAATTCCATGAGGCTGTGCTAGAAGTTACAGAGTTAGAAGAATCGGTGGCGTTGAATGCTCTGATCAACGACATTAAGGCACAGAAGCTGAAGTTCCAATTGGTGGAGAGTCAGGTGAAGACGTATGTGGAGGCCATGAAACAATGTCAAAGCTATGTCACGGCCTCAGAAATATGTCAGGCACATGACCCCAAGAAGCGGAAATCAAAAAGGAGAGATCTTTTGCCACCTCACCCTTCTAAAAATAGAGAAGACTATCCTCCTAGAAGGGAAAGAAATTTGCCGCGTCGTTATGATCCCCCTTCTGATATGGGACCTCCACAATCAAGACATGTCTATGCCGCGGAGGAGGGGCCTAGAACTCGTGACCTGCTTGATAGAGGTAATGACCCATTGTTCAATAGAAACCATAAGGATATCTTCTGCGCTATCCGAGATGAGTTGCCGGATCCACCTCCTACCTCTACCCCTTTTGATCATTGTAACTACAATCTATGGTGTAACTATAACAAGGAGCATGGTCACACCTTAGCCCAATGTCGCGAACTTAAACGCGTCTTGTATCAACTCGCCGACGAAGGGAAGTTAGAACGGTTCATGGTTAGAAATGATTACAGCACCAGAAACGATGCGGAAAGGCGAAAGTGGAATCCAAGGCGGAGATCACCTAGGAGGGAAGAATCTAGAAAGGAAAGATCTAACACCCAGGGAACTATCAATATGATTTGTGGTGGTTTTTATGAAAACTACCCTACTATCCGCTCTGCCAAGGATAGTGTTCATACCTTGCTCAAGGGACCTCTGAAGACCACCTCCACAACGCCCGTCATGAAATTTGATGCCGCTACATCTCAGCCATTGCAATAGCCTCATAATGATCCATTGGTGGTATCAATAAAAATCGGGCACATGAAGGTAAAGCGAGTATTGGTAGATACCGGGTGCACTGCCGATCTCATCACCATGGAATGCCTCCAGCAAATGAAGTTCAAAGAAAAGCACCTCCAACCACTAGATAAACCGTTGATCGGATTTGGAGGCAATCAAGTCACACCCCTAGGCACTATCATACTCCCAATCCGAGTAGGGGAAAGAGATCACTATAAAACCACGCCCATCCGTTTTACAGTGGTAGATCTAAAATTCCCCTACAATGCAATCATGGGACTCCCCCTCATCAACCAACTCAAAGCAGCAATTCTCCCACACCAGTTGCTACTACAATTCGAGCAAGATGATGGCAAGGTGGGTCTACTGAAAGGGGATCAAGTCACGGCTCGACAATGCCTCACTAACACTCTCAAACAGGAGGCTACAGCTGAAGTTCCTTTCAAACGGTGAAGAGAAGAACCCTCTTCCGTCATGAGCGTTTACATAGATACCACCAACACTCTCGCAAAACCTCAACCCGCCGAACAACATGAGGAAGTGCAAGTGTTTGAAGGGAAGAAGGTCAAGATAGGCCAGAATCTTCCAGAAGCAGTGAGACACAATGTCTTAGCTAATATAGCCGAGTTCCATGATATCTTTGCCTATTCTATTAAAGAGATGCCTGAAATACCACCAACTATCATGTACCATAAACATGACATAAAAACAGGCTATAGACCGATGAAACAAAAGTTGCGCCATCAAGGGAAAGAGAGGATCGAAGCTGCTAAAGAAGAGGTCGATAAATTGCTGAAAGCTGAATTTATCCGAGAATGCAAATACTCGGACTGGCTCTCTTATGTTGTCCTTCTGAAGAAGCCCAATGGGAAGTGGAGGATGCGTGTCGACTACACAGATCTTAACAAAGCATGCCCTAAAGACGACTATCCTCTCCCCAAGATCGACAAACTGGTGGACTCCACGGCTGGCCACGCCTTGTTGAGCTTCATGGACGCTAATGCGGAATTATCATCAAATCCCTTTAGCCCCCAAAGATCAGCCTTACACGGCCTTTATCACAAACACCGGAGTATACTATTACCATGTCATGCCTTTTGGATTGAAGAATGCAGGAGCCACATACCAAAGGATGGTCAACAAAGTCTTTCAGTCCCAAATTGGGCAAAATTTGGAAGTCTGCGTGGACGACATGATCACAAAAAGAAAACATGCTTCGGAACGCGCCGCAGATTTGAGAGAAACATTTCTGACTCTCCGTAGCCACCAAATGCGACTTAATCCCGATAAGTGTGTATGTGGTGTCACCGGAGGAAAATGTCTCGGTTTTCTAATAGATGAAAGGGGCATAGAAGCCAATCCCGACAAAATCCAAGCATTAATCAATATGAAGTCGCCACTGATAACCGGTTTCTAAGCGCGTCGTTAAACACTAAAAACCAAGCCATGCAAACAATACTTATAATCACCCTAAATACTACTACAACGAGTGTAATAGTAAGTCGGGGGTCGAACCACAAGGGCAAGGGATGCTAGACTAAAGGTTAGGTGTGGGAAAGATGTATGGTAGGTAGGTTGGAAGGTGAACTATACTAAGAAAGAGAATAAAGCAATGTAAGAAAGCGGGATTAGACTAGATCCACCCTAGGTAGGTCTATTGGAGATAGAGATAGGTTAGGTCAAGGGAGATCGAACGAAGATGGTGACCTATAGTCATGCGAACGACCCATAATCTCCTTATGTCTCACTAGGAGTGGCAAGACAAGATTCGAATTGAATATCTACCAACAATCAACATCAACCTCAACCCTAATCCTAAACATTAAACACAAGACCAAAACCTATGGTTTCTCTAATCTAAAACCCCTAAAGAAACTACTCATACATAATGGAAACTACCAAAACAAGCCTAGTAAATAAAGACATGATTGAAAGCATAAAGAACGAGAAGTAAATTAGCAATAAACAAGAACAAGACAATGAATGAAACTATTAAGTACTCTACAAAGCAATAAATGAAGTACATACAATATTGACGAACCAACAAACATCAAATTAAGCAAATACTCAAAGAAAATGTAGAGAAAGCAATAAAGAACATCAAATGAAAGTATTGAAAGTAAGAAACACAATAAAGAAGAGATAAACTTACATAAAAAGAACAAGGGAATGTAAAGATACAATACTTGAATGTTAATGGGAAACAATAAACTCTAAACTAGGGCATAAACGGAGCAGATCAAAGCATAAATTGATGTTCTAAGTTGAGAGGGATTCTCTCAAAATAGGCATGACTGTGTTCTACCAAAAATTGGGGTTTATATAGACCAAAAATTTAGGGTTTTAATTGCCAAAAAATAGTCCTTTTAATTTGGCTTGAAGATCAAAAGAAACCCGCAATGCCCATCAGTTCAACATATGAAATAAAATTGATTTCGATATAAGTAGAATGTCGCTGGATTGGAATTCGCTGGCCCGCTTTTTTAAAAGCTATTCGGCCGAAAGTCGATTTCTTTAACCGAAACATATATACATATATATATATATATATATATATATATATATATATATATATATATATATATATATATATTATATATATATATATATATATATATATATAATATATATATATATATATATATATATCTATATATATATATATATATATATATATATATCTATATATAGGTTTTGGATCATGTGAAAACCAATTGAAATGGTGATAACTGAAAACAGGTATACATAACAGCTTAAAAGGTGTACATATTCCGGTGGCAATTTTGTAAATAAGTGGACATTTTCTAAAAGGTGTACGTATATGCTTAAAAGATGTACATATTCAAATGGCATTTCTGTAAATAATATGAACTTTTTCCTTTAGAAAAATATGTACACCCTATAAGATAATATGTTTAACGTTTACCACATTATGTATATCTCAGTCAAGTTTTCAGTTTTCACCACTTAAGTTGTTTTCACCTGATCTGGCCCCTATACATATATATATATATATATATATATATATATATATATATATATATATATATATATATATATATATATATATATATATATATATATATATATATATATATATATATATATATATAATATATATATATATATATATATATATATATATATATATATATATATATATATATATATATATATATATATATATATATATATATATATATATATATATAAGTTTCGGATCATGTGAAAACCAATCAAAATGGTGATAACTGAAAACAGGTATACATAAAAGCTTAAATGGTGTACAGTTTATATATATAAGTTTCGGATCATGTGAAAACCAATTAAAATGGTGATAACTGAAAACAGGTATACATAAAAGCTTAAATGGTGTACAGTTTCCGGTGGCAATTTTGTAAATAAGTGGACATTTTCTAAAAGGTGTACGTATATGCTTAAATGATGTACATATTCAAATGGCATTTCTGTAAATAATATGAACTTTTTCCTTTAGAAAAATATGTACACCCTATAAGATAATATGTTTAACGTTTACCACATTATGTATATCTCAGTCAAGTTTTCAGTTTTCACCACTTAAGTTGTTTTCACGTCGACCTATATATATATAAATATATATATATATATATATATATATATATATATATATATATATATATATATATATATATATATATATATATATATATATATATATATATATAATATATATATATATATATATATATATATATATATATATATATATATATATATATATATATATATATATATATATATATATATATATATATATAATTTGGATCATGTGAAAACCAATCAAAATGGTGATAGCGAAAGCAGTATACATAAAAGCTTAAATGGTGTACGGTTTATATATATAAGTTTGGATCATGTGAAAACCAATTAAAATGGTGATAGCTGAAAGCAGGTATACATAAAAGCTTAAATGGTGTACAGTTTCCGGTGGCAATTTTGTAAATAAGTGGACTTTTTCTAAAAGGTGTACGTATATGCTTAAAAGATGTAAATATTCGGATGGCATTTCTGTAAATAATATGAAGTTTTTCCTTTAGAAAAATATGTATAACCCACCAAAGTATGGAGCTATATATATATATATATATATATATATATATATATATATATATATATATATATATATATTATATATATATATATATATATATATATATATATATATATATATATATATATATATATATTATATATATATATATATATATATATATATATATATATATATATATATATATATATATATATATGATCAAATAACAAGGATTTTAAAATGAGAAGGATTTTTATTTCACTTTTTTTGGTTACTATATATACAAAAAAGGATACTATGTTGTGAATTAAGAACATTCTAAAATTTATGTCATACTTATTTTTTTGTGTAACATAGTTAGTTTTACAATTATGTGTTTTTGGTTTAATCGTGACCGTAGCTTTTTTTTATTTTAGTGAAATCAAGGGTGTAGAGTCCTTCTTACCCTTTTCATTTTCAACCCCTTCTCATTTGATTCCTCCCATATATATATATATATATATATATATATATATATATATATATATATATATATATATATATATATATATATATATATATATATATATATATATATATGCTCCATACATGGGTGGGTCTCCACGAATGTCTCGAAATGTGCGCCGAACTTTAATGAGGCCTTTGCGAATGTCTCGAAATGTGCGTCGAACTTTAACGAGGCCTCTGTGAATGTCTCGAAATGTGAGTCGAAGTCTCGAACACTTGTATTTTTACCTCGATGTCTTCAAAAACACCTGAATGAACCTCGAAACAACCCGAACACAAGAACAAGGTAAAATCACGTGTAATGTGCATAAAATCGATTGAAAAACACAAGACTCGACGTTAAAATGAGGAGATAAATGTGCTCTAAAACGAGCACATCACCCACCTCATTGAAGGAAGTTCAAAGATTAACCGGTTGTGTAGCGGCGTTGGGTAGATTCTTGTCCAAATTAGCACATAAGTGTTCTCCCTTCATCAAAACCCTCAAGCAAGCCAAGTTCGAGTGGATAGCGGAAGCCGATGAATCCTTCCAACAACTAAAGGAATAACTGGCCTCCCTTCCCAAGTTGGTATCCCCGGTTCAGGGAGAAACATTAATATTATATGTCTTCGTCTCCGAATACTCACTCTCAGGAGTTCTGATTGCGGAAAGGGAAAAGAAACAACTCCCTGTCTATTATATCAGCCATGCTTTCCGCGGCTCAGAGGGTAAATACACCGAAGTGGAGAAGGTCTTGTTCGTAGTAGTGATGGCGAGTAGGAAGCTGAAATCTTACTTCCAATCATACCAGAAGAGTTTTCATATGCCGCAGGTGTCCCAAAAACCACACAGGGAAGGATTGTGATGGGAACTTGGTGGATTGCCGTTTTTGTAGCAAACTTGGTCATCGAGAGTTTGAATGTTTTACTAAGCATGGGTACCCTAATCAGAAAAGTGGGGGACAACAAATCCTCAACCAAAAGCATCTTGGGAACCAGAGGATGGGGAGCGACTATCGCGGCCAAATTCATCATCAATAGAGAAATGGGAAAGGTAATCGCGCCACTCAAAACAACTATAGAGCTGGGGAATCTAATGGGCGGAAGGGTGGGAGCGCAGGACCAAGCCCACTAGCGACGCAATCGACAATAGGGAGATTGACTGCCATTAGCACAAAGGAGGCAGAGGCTGCACGAGACGCAGTGACAGGTACGTTTCATGTGAATTCGATGCTTGTAAAGGTGTTATTTGATATTGGAGCATCAAATTCTATTGTGTCGGCATCAAAAATCAAAAGGTTGGGATTAAAGGATCCCGAATCCTCATCTTACTGAATGGCTGTTCCGTCAGGAGTGTTGTACCAATGCAATAGGGTATATAGGGGAGTTCCTTTGACCATTGGGGGGACCGCCTTTCCTAGTGACTTATACGAGTTAGAGATGGATGATCTAGATATTATTCTCGGGATGGATTGGTTGGGCCGATATAAAGCATTAGTTGAGTGCGAGAAGCAAGAGGTAAGACTTGTTGGGCCTGAGGAAAAGAGAGTGAAATATCGTAAGGTTTCTTCGGGATTGCAAGCTAAGGTGGTATCATCACTAAAGATTAAAAGATTTCTGAGACAAGGACTGTCGTGTTATCTATGTCATGTTAGGAAGATAGAGGATGAGGTTCTGACACTTGAATCTGTTCCTATTGTAAATGAGTTCATGGATGTTTTTCCAGAGGAGATACCGGGGATGCCACCTACTCGAGACTTTGAGTTTACCATAGACTTAGTTCCAGGGGCGGGACCCATATCGAAGACACCCTATAGAATGGATCTAGCAGAGATGGAAGAATTGAAAAAGCAAGTGGAAGAGCTGTTACAAAATAGGTATATACGACAGAGTGTTTCACCTTGGGGTGCACCTGTGTTGTTCGTTCGCAAGAAGATGGAAGCATGAGGTTGTGCATTGATTACCGTGAGTTGAATAAGGTTACCGTGAAAAATAAATATCCTTTACCAAGAATTGATGACTTGTTTGACCAACTTAAGGGAGCTGGAATGTTTTCCAAGATTGACTTGAGATCTGGCTATGACCAACTATGGATTGCAGAGAGAGATGTACCGAAAACGGCTTTCAGGACTTGTTATGGACACTATGAGTTTACGGTAATGCCATTTGGACTGACAAATGCACCAGCAGCTTTCATGTGTTCAATAAATCAGGTGTTTAGTGCATGTCTTAATAAGTTCGTCGTGGTATTTATTGATGATATCTTGGTGTATTCGAAGGATAAGGAAGAACACGAGCAACATTTGAGGAGTATTGCAGATACTTCGGGAGAATCAATTGTACGCTAAGTTTTCTAAGTGTGAGTTCTGGCTTGAAAAAGTGTCATTCCTGGGTCATTTTACTTCCAAAGAGGGCGTTTCCGTTGATCCAGCTAAGGTTGAAGTAGTGAGAGATTGGCCTACACCGAAAAATATGACCGAGATTCGAAGCTTTTTGGGTTTAGCGGGTTATTACAGAAGATTTGTTAAGGATTTTTCAAAGACTGCTTGTCCCATGACCAATCTGATGAAGAAAGACAAGAAGTATGAGTGCACTGAGGATTGTGCAGTAGCTTTTCAAACGTTGAAGGAGAGATTGACTACCGCACCAGTATTGACCCTTCTAAACAGCACATCTAATTACCTCGTGTATAGCGATGCATCGAAAAATGGGTTAGGGTGTGTGTTGATTCAGGATAGAAAGGTTATTGCTTATGCATCGAGGCAACGTAAACCACATGAAGTAAATTACCCGACTCATGACCAAGAGTTAGCAGCCATTATCTTTGCTTTTAAAATTTGGAGACATTACTTGTATGGAGTGAAGTGCAAGATTTATACTGACCATCAGAGCTTGCGATACTTGTATACACAACAAAATTTGAATATGAGGCAGCGAAGATGGCTAGAATTGATTAATGACTATGACGTGGAGTTTAATTACCATGAGGGTAGGGCTAATGTAGTAGCCGATGCTTTGAGCAAGGAAATCAATCATTCCGTAGCTTCCTTGATTGCTCCTAGAGAGTTGCAGAGAGACATAGAGGGATTAAATCTAGAGATTGTGCAGCATGGGGAGCTAGAGTCCCGGTTAGCCGCCTTGTCCATTCGACCTTTAGTTTTTGAAGAAATTCTAGCAAATCAAGAAAGTGACTTCTTATTAGAGAAAACGAGGGAACATGTAAAAGAAGGAAAATCTAAAGGATTCACGACATTCGAGGATGGTAGCATTCGGTACAAGGGTAGATGGTGTGTACCTTCTTCTTGTACAGGACTCAAGCATAAAATCTTGACAGGGGATCATAGTTCGAAGTATTCAGTTCACTCGGGAGAAGATAAAATGTATCAAGACCTGAAGCAAACTTTCTGGTGGTCTGGGATGAAAAGAGATATTGCTGAGTTTGTTTCCAAATGATTTACATGTCAGAAAGTGAATAGTGAGCATAAGAGGCCTGTAGGTTTACTCCAACCTTTGGATATCCCTGTATGGAAATGGGATGACATCTCCATGGACTTTGTTTTGGGTTTACTGAGGACTAGGTCAGGAAATGACACGCTATGGGTGATCATGGATAGACTCACCAAGAGTGCAAGGTTTATTCCGATGAATAATCAGTGGAGTATGGATCAGTTGGCTCGAGCTTACCTTAAGAATGTTGTGCGATACCATGGTGTCCCTAGGTCTATAGTTTATGATCGTGATAGTAGGTATGTATCAAAATTTTGGGAAGCTTTTCAGGCAGCTCTGGGTACAGAACTTCTAAGAAGCACATCTTTTCACCCTACCACTATCAAAATTAGAGTTTACTATTCTCAAGTTTCGGGGATGAAACTCCTTTTAAGGGGGGTAGTCTGTAACACCCCAAGATTTTCTGATATCATTAACTAATATTTTTTTTTATAACTTTTGGGAATTTTATAATTATATTAAGTTAATTTTTAAGTAATTTTAATAAATTTCATTTATATACGAAATTAAATATTAAGTTACTTTTGTATTAAAGATATAGTCACGATTTCTAAAATAAAGAGGTTCGAAGCAAAGTGTTATTTATTAAAATGTGTGAGCAAATGAAAACGAGTTTCATAAGTGGGCATTTTCAAGAAGGTGAATCTAGAAATAATAATAATAATAGTAAAAAGAATAAGAATACCCATGAGAAGAAGAGAGTTGAAAACCCTAGCAGTCACTCCTTCCTTCCCTCTCATCTCCTTCTTCTTCCTTTCCCTCTCTTCTCTCACCTTATCTCCTTTCCCCACTAGTAGCTGGCGGCACCACCGGCGTTAGGACAGCAGCCGGCAGCCCTGCACCACCTGCAGCAGCGTGCCGTCTCCTAATCCCTTCTAGCAGCCGTCTGCACCATCAAATCAGCGGGTACAACTGCGTTTTGGGCACCTAGCAGCAGCTAGGGCTGACTCCTCCACCACCCTAACTACCTTATACTTCCTCTCGTCCTATTTCCCCATTGTGTCCGGTTCATAAGGGGAGCGTAAGACCTCTTTCTTGGCAATTTATCTGACTTGTTTCATGAGTACAGTGGAGTTGCAGGAACGCACACGAAGTAACTAATTATTGTTTGCATCCTACATTATGTTCGCATTGAGTATTATTGTTATATAAGCTCTGCATGTCCTGGAGTTTCCATTGAACAACTGTGTTTACGATAAGTTTAAGTTGGTCTATGTAGTAGTAGTAGAGAATGAGATCGTGTGCCTTGTGATCAGAGTATTGGATGAGATGTGATGGGATTGGAATGAGCCTCTTGAATGTGAAATAAGAAATTGGTTGATTGTAATGGGAAATAGTTCCTTATTGATGAGATAGCAAATGTGCTCGATTATTGTGGCTCCACTATTTAGGGTACCCAGTTGATTTAGTTCCCGGAGGTATGGATCATCTATATATGGTCGCTGTACGGGGTATGTTCATACTTTACCATTGGGCGCCGGTATGGCCTGTCACCGCCCTTGGTTGAGGTGTTGCCATGGGGGTCTTGTAAACCCCAAAATGGTGGCCTCTAGTCGCATGCGTTAGGTATGTTGGGTCCACTGGTTTGATACCCCAGTTGGTTTAGTTCCCGGAGGTATGGATCATCTATATATTGTCGTTGTACGAGGGTATGTTCAAACTTTACCATGGGCGCTGGTATGGTTCGTCACCGCCCATGGTCGAGGTGTTGCCATGTGAGTCTTGCAAACCCCGAAATGGAGGCCTCTAGTCACATATATGTATATATAGATATAAATTTGGAAATGATTAAGCTTTGGTGCACGTGATACCGAGAAGTTATGAAGTCGAAAAGAATTGAAGAGGATAACATCGACATTGAGAAGTAGGAGATGATGTCTAGGGGTTAAGAGTAACACTTGGAGTGTTGTGGAATTACTTTTACATTATGATGTACTTTACTGATATTAATAATGCCTTATTATGATAATATATTAGTACTGATGTGTACATGTTTGATTTGTTTGATATGGCTCTTTCTATGGTGGCTCTGTGATGATACATTTGATATCTCTGTCTTACGTTGAACAGCAGGATAATCATAGGCGGACCTAGCAGGTGATGATGATCTTTTGCATTGCATTTTGGGGGGGAGCGATTCGCGCGTGTGTGGATTGTGCAATGAATACATTTTTGGACTTGATATGTAGTTTCGAACCTCTTAGTCTGGCTATGTTTTGGGGTTTGAGGTATTTGACCTATCTTTTGTATAAATTAATTTCCGCTGCAAACTTTATAGCTGTATAGTCTTCTGTCTACTTCTTTTGAAAACTCAAGTGTTACACGGGAACCACGATCCATGTTTTGTAGATAGTTGGGAGAAGCTGGCGATGAGACGTTCCGCTGTGACATATTTGTTTTGTTAGGCCATTGATGCCTTTACGCTATTCTGTTTGTATATGTCGTTTGTCTTTCTACATGGGCGCCCAGTTTTAGGGTAGATGCTGCCGAAATTTCTACTCATTTATTTATTTATTTATTTCTCTTAGCCTTTATCTTTTTCTTTTGTAACACCCGAATTTCCTCCCGTACCTTGCGGTTTCGGTTTCGTATAGAGGGTCGGAAATTTAGGGGTGTTACAAGATTGGCGAGCTGTGTGCAAAGTCAAGCCAAAGAAATACCAAGTTAGTGTTGCTACAACCAATGAGGTAGATGACAGCGTATTCTAAGAGGAACAACGCATACACACTACAAAAAAAATGTGCAATTGTGACACAATATTTTTGACACTTAATCAAAATGTCACTATTGTTAAAGTATTATCCTTATATTTCAATCTTAATTTATGACACTTTCTACAAGTGTCACTAAATAATTTGATGACATTTAATAAATGACATAATTTGATATCTTAAATGTCACAATTGACACTATTTTTTTTGTAGTGACACTTTCAGGTCTCTTATGAAGTCAATGTTGACACATCACTTCGCAATCCTTACGGACAATTCATTGCGTGCGATGATGAACCGGAATCGCCGACACCAATTCTCGACGAAGATGCTGATGTTGATTTAATATTGTCCGGTGATGAGCAAAACGATGATAAGACGGAATATTTTAGCGATGAGGGTGACTTGGATGTAAACTACTACTAGTATTAATTAATGTACTATATCATTTTATTGTATACCACTCTTATTATTTTAATTTTTTGTAGCTTATCCTAGTCATTAATATTTTAAATTTCTACATTACTCTCAAATAATAATTTCTTTCATTTACAAATATTTAATATAATAGTAATCATAGTATTAATAATAAACATAATAATAATAATCATAATAATAACAATAATAATAATAATAACAATAATAATAATAATAATAATAATAATAATAATAATAATAATAATAATAATAATAATAATAATAATAATAATAATACTACGAGTAATTCGGGTTCCGACAATGAAACCCTAATTTCGTCCCCAATCACTAAATCATCTGCAAAAGCTACCCTATCGAGCTGGATTGAGGCAGCCCACAAGAGCAACTCAAAGTCTAAGGAAACAAGGGAGACACCCATGGAACAAACACAGGCAGGAGGCCCAATTCCATGTAAATCCCTTGTTAAAATCACTAAGGAAGATGTATAAGATGGGACTTTTAGGTAAAGGAGTCTTTATTGTTCGAATGTCGTCAAATCTAGATAGAGATAAGGCCTGTGACATGACTGGAATCTTGTTTGACAAAAAGCCCTTTGTAATAAAGCGATGGACTTCTAAGACCTCAACTATTAAGGCTAACCTAAAATCCCTGCCTATTTGGGTAAGATTTCCAGCTTTAGAGATTGAATATTGGAGTGAGTCAACCCTGACGAAAATTGCAAGTACGCTAGGCCCTGTTATACGTGTGGATAACGCAACCACAAAGCATGAAAGAATGTTATATGCGAGGGTTCTAATAGAAATGAATGTTTATGGTGAATTTCCTAACGAGATATATTTCATCAATGAACATGAGGAGCTAGTTAGTTAAAAAGTTGTTTATGATTGGAAGCCAATCTTTTGCGGGAAATGCAAGTAAATTGGTCATACTGTGGATAAGTGTAGGATGGGTGAACACAAGAAGAGGGTAAGTAAGCCTACACCTAGACCACCAAAGGAAGGAAAGATAGATGCAACTGAAGGAGGGGTAATTGAGCCGCTAAATGCGGTCATCACCCTGGTACAAATAGTACCACAAACCCAACAGGAACCTAAGAATGCTACCCAACCCATGGAAATGCAAGGACAGGTGCGTTTACAACAAGCTCACGACTCCGCAGCCCAACTGCCTCATACCCTAAGGCACACAACTGAGATATTTTCAACCAACGCGGCAGGGGAAGTGGTAATAACCACTGTCGAGGTGAACACCGATCCTAAAAAGAGAGGTGATCCCTCAAACCCTAATGGTTAATCTTCGATCTCCCGGGGGTAGTAACATGCTTATCTCTCAAAGTCTTTTGTTGGAAAGGAATCAATGGTGCGTCAATGTATCGGCGAAGCCTGGTAAGGCTTGTCATGAAGGTCGACTTCACTGTTCTTTGGCATGAAAAATTTCTTTGTGTGCAAACATCAGAAAAATAGTGTTGTATATAAATCTCTTCCCCTCCATGTGGTTCGTGATATTGTTTTTGGTCATAGTTGCTGGGTGGATGTTAATGCTATAATTAGGGTGCAGCTACTGTGGATGATGTATGCAATGTCATACTTGCGTTAATGTTAGTTTGTGCTTCCATAATGTTAGTAAATGGCGTAGTACTACCAATGTTTTTTTTTTATGCATCCACTAGAATTCCATATGCTGTCAAGGACTCTTTTGGGTACAAATTGATGAGGAGCTCCTCTAAGTGTTTGTTTTGAGTTTGTGTAGGAAGCGAATCAGTTGATCTAGCTTAGTCTGGGCTTATTCTGTATGATTGTAATAGCTGGCCGTGTTGCCATTTTGTGTGTGAACATATATAGCTAATAGCATCATTGTATAGTTTAGGAAATAACTTCACTTTTTGAGATGTCGTCCCCTGCCTAGCAGATGATGAGGGGACATTTGCCTCTAGGAGCTTCAGTTGGGTAGGACATCTGAGTCTCTTCAACTATGGTGTAAGCTTCGGCTATTTTTTCTGGCATTTTATAAAATTTACTTTGCCAAAAATAATAATAATAATAATAATAATAATAATAATAATAATAATCATAATAATATTATCAATAATATTAATATTGATAATAATAATAATAATAATAACAATATTAATTATAATAATAATAATAATAAATATTAATAATCATAATAACATCAATAATAATAATAATAATAATAATAATAATAATAATAATAATAATAATAATAATAATAATAATAATAATAATAATAATAATTATTATTATTATTATTATTATTATTATTATTATTATTATTATTATTATTATTATTATTATTATTATTATTATACTAGTATATGTGCCCGTGCATTGCACGGATTTCTGTTGGTTTGATGATTAGTGCAAGGTAATTTATATTTCAAAATATTATAAGTAATTATTTTCAAGTTTCAAAAAGAATATATATTTTTAGTTTCTTTAAATTCACTTAACTTTGGGAGAAATAAAATAATAATGATACTATAATTGATGATCCATGTATAATTATTGAATAAGCATAATTAAACAATAAATATGTACATACTTAATATTGAATGCATTGCAGTATATGTTATTTTAAAATACAATACATGGCGCATAAGTGAATACAATAAACATGCTTCATTTATTTATTTTACTATTACTATATGTCCATTAACAATTATCATTATTACTTGAAATAATTTCTATAAGTTGTTGAATTCAATTATGGAAAGTGATCAATAGATTAATGACATATGGCAAGTCTTCCAATGAAAAAACTCCACATGGCAAATGCTCCATAAAAATGACACATGGCTTTTCACAAGTCTTTTAATATATGTTATGATTATGATTAATAATCCAAAACACGTTTTCAAAAATAGTAGGATAGGGTTGAGACACGTACCCACATAAAAAGGCGACACAATAGGCGACAAAAAGAGGGGTTATGCGACTGAAAATTTTGTTGCCTATTACGTCGCGTAATTGACCCCGTACAAAAAAATACTGAACTGAAAAGACTAGACATTGCAAAGCGAACTGACAAAGGTAACTCCCAACTGTCGTATTCAATGCTAGGCGACCCAAATTTATGTCGCCTATTACGCCGCATAAAGGGATATTTTCTCGCCTATTACGTTGCCAAAAACGTTTTCATCTAAATTTCAAACGTTAAATTTTAGGCGACGTAAATTTAAGTCGCATAAAATTGCCTATATACAGACCTCCCATACGTCATTTTCCACACCATTTTCTTTCTCATTTCTCTCTTCTAACCCTAATTTTCCCTAAAATTCCTTACTTTCTTTTACATTTTAACCCTAATTTTCCACATTAATGTTCTTTTGGCCGGTTTTTTTAAGTAATTTTCCGGCAAACTTTCCGTTGGTTTTTCATGGAGCAATATTCTTTTGGACCTTCAAACTTGTGATTTAAAGGTAATTTCGTTTTTTTATCAATATATTCTTCAAACTTTTTTCAGTAATTTTTTTTATTTTTGAACATGCGTGTAACTAAATAATTTTTTTTTTTTGATTTGAAACATATGTGCAATGTGTTGTCTCTATGGATGATTTGGAACATTTTTCTTGGATGCTTGCACACTAGGTTTACGTTGTTCTCTTCTAAGGTTTTTTTGTTTTTTTTTTAATTTTATCATGCATGTTTAATGTGATGTTGTTCTTAACAGATTTGTTGTTTAGTTGGGTTCGAAGTTTTTTGGATTTTTTGGTTCGACATTTAGGGTTTCAAAAATGGTATTCAATATTTTGCTGTGTTTTTGTTTCAAAAAAATAGGGTTTTATTAGGGTTTAATGTGTTTCTGATTTTCGAAAATTTTGCTGTGTTTTTGCTGTGTATTTGTTTCGAAAAAATAGGTATTCATATTTTAGCTGTGTATTTGTTTCGAAAAAATAGGGTTTATTAGGGTTTCAAAAATCTAGAGTTCCTTTTTTTAGGGTATAATGTTTTTATTTCGAAAATTATGGATTTTTATTTCTGATTTTCAAAATTTAAGTGTTACTTGCATTGGGTTACTTTTTTTAAGGGTTTCATGTTTTTTTTCCAAGGTTATTCTATATTTTTCAAAGTTTAGTCTTTTGAAAATTTTGAGTTTTCTTCTTTGATTTTCGAAAATTGGTCTATTATTAAACGTTTCTGATTTGGTGCTTGCATTTGGTAAGCTTGTTTATTATTTAAAGTTTCTGATTTATCATTAATGTTTTGTTCATACATGCATGTTTGTGAAATTATATAAATAAATATGTAAGCTTGGTTATTATTCAAGTATGATATTTCTGAAATTATATAAATAAATAAGTAAGCTTGGTTATTATTTAAGTATGATATTTCTGAAATTATATAGATAAATAAGTAAGCTTGGTTACTATTCAAGTATGATATTTGTTAATTTTGTATGCATGTTAGTTTAGGTTAAGTTGAATGTATAATAATTCTGAAACATGGTACTTTTTGCTTTGTGTAGTCTTAATTTTACATAGAGAATATGGCCGATAACCCAAACAACCCAAATACCCCAAACAACCTAAACAATGAATTTTTTGATTTTTTGGGTTTTGACTTTAACAGCATCTCGCCTAGTGACTATGTTTTCCAACAACCTAGTTACTATAGCACACCCACGAAGCCCCCTCCCTTGCACCAACAGGCCTTTTCTCAACCCTTCACCAACCAACCCTACTGCCAATCCTTCCAAAGCTTGCTCAGCCAACAACCCACTTTCTCCAGATATACTCCAAATACTACGCCCCAGGGATGGGTCTTTTCTAGCTATCAACCATATGACCCTTCCCAAATCGGCTATCCTGGGTCATCTTCCCAGTTACCTGCCTCTCTTCCCAACCACCATCCAATCAATCCATTACCTGATGTGCTCGATTTAGAGCACATTTATGTCCTCATTTTAGTGTGGAGTCTTGCGTTTTATATCGGTTTTTACACGTCTTACGCATGATTCTACCTTGATCTTTTCTCCATGGTGCTTTAAGGTATTTTTAGGTGTTTTGAGGAGATTTCGAGGTATTTTCGTTGCGTAGGAGACTTAGACGCTTCAATCGAGGATGAGACACGCGTATCGAAGCCTTCCCGAGCACCTCGAAAGGTTCTAAGCATTTCTGGCACCTCAAAGATACATTTCCAAGTGAATGAAGGCTTGCTCAACCCAGTATCAGGTGAATACAAGCCCAATTCGGGCGAATGGTGTGTGCTGAGAACAAAAGGCTAGGGTGCTCATTCGGGCGAATTTAAGCCCATTCGGTTGAATCCCAGCACATTCGGGCGAATCCCTTGCCCTATTCGGGCGAATGCCACAAGAAAGTTGGATTTTGACGCTTAAACTCTCTGGAAACCCCGAACGAACTTCATTCGGGCGAATGAAGCCACATTCGGGCGAATAGTACTTGTATTCGGGCGAATGCGAACTAAATTCAGCGCAACGTTTTGTTTTCGCAAGCTTATTTCATAGGATCTTTTTAGGGCTTTTACCCTACCCTTGTACAACCAATATAAAGGCTTTGTTCTGAATGTAAACCCCATGACTTGCTTGGGAATAACCCTCCCAACTGTTTCATCAACCCTTTAATGCTTTTCTCTTCATTTTTTCCCTAGATTAGTTTAGTTATTTCTGCTATGCTTTCTCTTCCTTTTTGCACTTTCAATTATGTAAGTTTCCTTTATTTATTGCTTTCCTACCTTTATTGCTTTCATCTATGCTTTCATTTAATGCTTTTGTAGTTTAGATTTATTGCTTTCATGTTCTTCATTTCATTTATGCTTTCTTGTTCTTGATTTCCTGTATTGCTTTCTCCATTGCTTTTCTTTATTACTTTCACCATGCTAGAGTAGTTTGTTTTAGGGTTTTGGGTTAGAGAAACCCTAGGGTTTTTGTCTTGTGTTAAATGTTTAGGATTAGGGTTGAGGTTGATGTTGGTTGTTGATTGATATTCGATTCGAATCTTGTCCTACCACTCCTAGTGAGACATAGGGCGATTATGGGTCGTTCGCATGGCTATAGGTCACCAACTTCCCCTAGAATGTCTTGATCGATCTTCGTTCGATCTCCCTTGACCTAACCTATCTCTATTTCCAATGGACCTACCTAAGTTGGACCTAACCTAATCCTGCTTTCTTTCATTGCCTGTTCTTGTCATTAGTTTAGTTCACCCACCTTCCAACCTTCCATACATCTTTCCCACACCTAACCTTTAGCCTAGCATCCATTGTCCTTGTGGTTCGACCCCCGACTTGCCATTACACTCGTTGTAGTAGTATTAGGGTGATTATAAGTATTATTTGCATAGCTTGGGTTTTAGTATTACGACGTGCTAGAAAGCCGCTATCAAAATGGTGTTGTTGCCGGGGACAAGGCGTTTGTCTAGATTTTAGTTTTGGTGTGGTTTGTGAATAGTTTAGTTTTTGTTATTTTTGTTTTTCTTTATGGCTAGTTACGTGTATCAACCCGAGCATGAAAATTTTTGTAGTTTCTTTCTTAGATATGGAAAATTCTTCCTCACTGGGCGTTAAATTGAAAAATGGCAAATGTGTCATCACCTTTATGGAGTATTCAATAGTGAGACTAGGGGGCTTGTAGATGAGTTTTACCCTGACATGTTCCTTGACCAAACCCCTGTGATTTGTCTGAACTTCTTCAAATGGTTGGCCAAGGACGACTTTAGGAAACAATACCCCTCTCCCCTTTCCCTAGAGGTTCTACCGGCCTACCCCTCCAGTTACACCTGGGCTGAAGAGGGGACCGAGTTGGAGAGAACAAGGCGTTACACCTGGGTTTTTGAAGAGAGACTAGAGACCCATGACCACCCTGTGCGCATGGCGTTAAACCATGACCTAGACTCCCCTTACCCTATTTAAAAAACCCCGGAAAAACTCGTATCGTTTTAAAAGAGAAAACGACTTTTTGAAGAAACTAAATATAGTCCGAGTCAAACCAGGATGTTAGAAAGATAGTTTAAAACTACTAGACTTAAATGAAATCTTAGCAGCGAATATGGTTGTAAAGATAAGTCTACTTATTACAACTCGAGAACGTAATCGCTTCATAAAACCAAATATTCTAAAAAGGTAAATTGAAGTTCATATCGAGACTTCTGTAATCTAACAGTTTATTTCTCCAAAGACAATCCTCACTATCCATACCTGCAATTTAATTTACTGCTAGTGATTGCCCAGAAAGGAAACAACATCATCGCAGGATCGTTAAGACCAAAAGTACACGTCAGCAAAACGTCGCATATCATTTAATCAAGTACAACAAAAGAAAGATTTAATAATTTTCGGTTTCCGAAATGTGATTCGATCACGCTAATAAATTATAATCAATTTCATGTAAATGTTAGTCAACCATACTGTTGTACTTTTCCAGCCATACTGTCGGTTCAACTCCAATCTCCATAAGTGAGACAATACATTAGGGGGAGCTAACCCCTAAGCAAGTCTCTACCATAGACACTCGTCTTACTTCGGTGCCTATGGTGAAGTATGCATACCCATAATGCCCCCATATTTCGCAAGTAATTCTTTCCACCAATTGACGCTATACTACGTCCACTTTAAAGTTAGTGAGGTCATACTACCTCTGCTTATCAAAACAATGTATCGAAATTATTTATTCGGAAAACATAACATTATTCGTACTATATATCCATGCTTTACTTTTGTTTACCATTAATATATGGTACATATCACATAATGAAAAACTTCGCTGCGTGTACGTACCTTAAACAAGATAACCAATCCTCAAACGTCCTAATCAATTCTCCGTCACGAATCGACTTCCTACAAGGTTCAATCGTATTCAGGAAATAAGCACACATACGCACTTTCCTCAAATCGAACCATAACACATACATATAACTACCACCACACTAGAATACCACACACATCATGGACATCCAACACATTACCATGACATGGCAAACGCACAAAAAGACAGCATACACAATCTGTCCAGAAATGCGGTGTAAAACTGTCCAACTGAAAATCCAACTTCACCGTTGCGTCCGGAAGGCATCAAAACCCCTGTGTACCAATTTTTATGATTTATAACATAGTATAAGTACTTTTGACCTAATTTCAAAGCCAAAAATGCTCCAAAACACCTTTTTTCATCATTTTCTTAACCATACGGGATTTGTCATTTTTAATTAAAAATACATACAAATTCCAATGTTTACATTTCTTATTAAATCCATACCATCAAAAATTATAAACTCATGCCCACATATTAAAATAATTTTCATGATTCTAAAATAATTCATTTCTTACAAACACAATTTTTCCTTCATAAATCATTCACTAACACATTAAAATTCACATGCCACACCAAAATAATTTCTTATACTACAACACAATTTTCCATGAACAACCATAATTTATATATATTTCTTTTATATTCACCCATCATAATAACAATTCTTAACTTAACATACTCATATAAAATAAAATCCTAAAAAACATCCTACACTAAAACTTGATAAATACATATATAAAATTCATATTATCATTTTAAATCATGAAAAGAAATGACCATGGATCAAAATTCACACATGCCACAAATCACATAACTTAAATTAAAACTTAATAAAAAAATAAATGAAGAATTATACTTACAACTGTAAGGAAAGAACATCAAAAATTCAAGGGTGCACATACTTATCGAGATACGCATTAAAAACTCGATTCATCAACCCCATAAATGCTGCCAGCGCGTTGGTCAACCCAAAAGGCATCACGGTGAATTCGAAGTGTCCAAACCTAGTTCTGAAAGCTGATTTACTAATATCCTCCTCCTTAATACGTGACTGATGATACCCTGACCACAGATCAATCTTGGAAAAGACTCCGGCTCCTTGCTGCTGATCAAAAAGATCATCGATCCGTGGTAACGGGTACTTATTCTTAACGGTGACCTTATTAAGTTCTCTATAATCAATATAGAGACGCATAGTTTCGTCCTTTTTCGTCACAAACAACACCGGGGCCCCCCAGGGCGACACACTAGGTCTTATATAACCCTTTTCCTATCTTGACCGACACTTCACGAAACAGCATATTACAATGAAAAGTCTCCCCAGAAGGAATAGCGACTGAAAAAGATGTTTCCTCGGGGTTTTCCAACTCTAAGTCCTTAACTCTAGACTTTGAAACGAACGAGCACGATGCACCAGAATCAAAAACTACTTTACCAGACTTTGTATTGATGCAGAACGTACATGTGACCACATCCGACGCCTGCACTGCTTCTCTAGAGTTAACTGCTGAAAGTCTGTCATTATTCTGAGTAGCAGTAGTAGCACCTCTTTGATTTCCACGTTGGCCTGTAAAATTCTCGTTTCTGGCATTACCCTGTGGTTGCTGAACACCGGAGTGATTCCCTTGAAACTTAGGGTTTGTGGCACCCTCCAAGTTTCGACGAAAATTACCACCATTGTGGTTTCCCCTAAGCAAGTCTCTACCATAGACACTCGCCTTACTTCGGTGCCTATGGTTAAGTATGCATACCCCCGCAGTGGCTCATAATGCGCCCATATACCGCGAGTAATTCTTTCCACTAATTGTCGTCATACTACGTCCACTTTAAAGTTAGTGAGAACATACTACCTCTGCTTATCGAAACAATGTTTCGAAATTATTTATTCGGAAAACATAACATTATTCGTACTATATATCCATGCTTTACTTTTGTTTACCATTAATATATGGTACATATCACATAATGCAAAACTTCGCTGCGTGTACGTACCTAAAACAAGATAACCAATCCGCAAACATCGTAATCGATTCCCCGTCACGAATCGACTTCCTACAAGGTTCAATCGTATTCGAGAAATAAGGACACATACACACTTTCCTCAAATCGAACCATAACACATACATATAACTACCACCACACTAGAATATCACACACATCATGAACATTTAACACATTAATATGACATGGCAAACGCACAAAAAGACAGCATACACAATCTGTCCAGAAATGCAATTTAAAACTGTCAAACTGAATATCCGACTTCATCGTTGCGTCCGGAAGGCGTCCAAACCCCCGGGTACTAATTTTTATGATTTATAACATAGTATAAGTATTTTAAATCTAATTTCAAAGCAAAAAATGCTCCAAAACACCCTTTTTTTCATCATTTTCTTAACCCACGGGATTTGTCATTTTTAATTAAAAATACATACAAATTTCAATGTTTACATTTCTTATTAAATCCATACCATCAAAAATCATAAACTCATGCCCACATATTAAAATAATTTTCATGATTCTAAAATAATTCATTGCTTACAAACACAATTTTTGTTTCATAAATCATTCACAATCACATTAAAATTCACATACTTGAGTGATCTTTCATAAATAAGGAAATAAGAAAATAAGAATAATGCAACATTATTGAGTGATCTTTCATTACACTCTAATGGGAGTTACATCCCAAGCCAAAAACCCCTATAGGGTCGGCCAACCTTCCATATTCCCTCCAATTATCTTTTTTTCTTTTTAATATTTGAAATAAGAAATGGGTTAAAGGTTTTGGGCCCGAAAAAGCTAAATTGTTAAAAAGGACTGAAAATACATGGTCAAGCCCAAAATAAATAAATAAAAACATTATTTATATAAAATAATATTACTAGTAAATCATTAAATATATCGGGAAAATATCGGGGTGTTACACTATTGCTTACTCCACTCCTTCTCTTGATGATCAACCTCCTTGTGTCGATGCACCACCCACCGATGAGGTTCATGATGAGGTTCCTTGTGCACCTCACCATGATGAACCCCTCACATATGTGCATGATCATCTTGCTAGTGAACCCAATGGTCTAGAGGTAGCTATGAGCGTGATTTAGGAGTCTCAAGTGCATACCCTTAGTGTGCCTTTTGTTGAGTCTCACCCTACACCTCTTTGTCATCATGAGAAGCTCCCGATCGTTCTTGTTCATGCTCATTTTGATGCTTTTGTTACTATGCCGTTTGCTTCCCTCCCCCCTCCCTCTGTTCGTTCTTCTTCTGGCTTTTCATCCCGTTATGGGAAGTCGGTCTTTGTTATGTATGTGCTTCTCTTCTTTCTTCTCTATCTCTTCCACTCCCCAACCTCTGCTGTTGTGGGGAGTGAGTTTGATAAACTCCTACGGAGTTTGACTCACTACCACATAGTGAGTCAGGTCTAGCTAAAGACCTTAAAGAAGCGCTTGTTGGGAGGCAACCCAACTGTATATATTGTTTTTGTTTCATTTTTGTTTTTTATTCATTGCAGTGCATTTTGCTAGTCAGTGCTCACACTTGGTTTGTAGTATTGTTTGTTAAAGTTTGCAGATCCAAGCGACCTTTAGAATCGACCCTCCACTAGTCTTGCTTGTGTTTGATTTGACAATGATGAGAGGGTCAATACTAACGGTCCCGCAAGGGTGAGAAAGAGAAAGAAGGCTCAAGAGAGCAATTGAGCCAAACATAAAGAACGTAGCTTCACCCTAGCTTAGGGGAGGCAATCGCTCTAGCTTTGTGCTTCATGCCTCCACTTCTCTTTAGTAGTGGAGAGTTCTTAGACCTCTTTAATGGTGATAATGTTAATGCTAGGAGTGAAAGCCCTCCTAGCCTAGGTATGACCTTCTTCTCTCTTTATTATTGGCTAGTATGTATTTGTGTTAGGTGTCGTGACAATCTTATTAACCATGGTTTTTAATTTTTAATCTTCCTCTTTTCTCCCCTTCTTTGCTAGAGACTAGCAAAGCCTTAGCTTGGGGGAGAGATGGTCAACACCATTGTCACTTCCACCCGTTTGTTTGTGCATTTAGTATCATGTAGCTCTACCTTAGTTCATTGCATGTATCATTTTGTAGATATTTCGTGCATTCATCTTGCATTGATGACATAGTGTATATATTGCATAATCATGTTTCTTCCTTGCTTTCAATAAGATGGTTGAGTTGTGAAACTAGCATGCGAACTTCTGGTGTGTACTTCTGTGGTCTGATCTTATGAAAACTCGTATTTCCTTAGCCCTGTGCCTGTTTTGGGACCTAGAGTCTGACTATTTTCCACATAGCTTAGGGGATCTGGGTTTGCTTGGTTGGTGGCTCGGAGGACTACCTTTAGAGGCGCATTTCGACTAGCCTGTGAGGATTGAACCTTCTTGGACTCCTTGGGAGTTCCATTCATTATGAGTTCTAGTTAGGGGATCTAAGTATTGTGTCGGTTCTTCTCCAACGTAGTCGGCTTTTCTTAAGACCAGAGATGATAACACGTTCGCTAGAATTGAGCTACATAGCCAAATAGCCTACCTTGTACGTAATTTGACATTAGGATAATCCAAGTTTTTGCCTTTTCCTTTTCTTTTGTAGCCACATTGTATAGCCTCCACATGAGCCAAATTGTCCCTCTTCTTACCTAGAGGATAGCTTAGTGATGGTGGGGTTGTTGTGTACTACAGTGATTCGTGGGTTTTTGGTTATGATATTGGTTGTTGGTTTCATATGACTCTATTCATTCTTGTCAAGCTCTCATTTTTCTCCTATTTCCTCTCGTGCTTATTATAGAGATTATCCATACATGTTTTATGTTTGAGGAGACCTCCCTTCTTGTTCTTCATTGTGTTTTACACATACATATTTATTTGAGTGTGGGGGTCTATGTACATCATTGGGAGATGAGCTTGATGACACATGCGCTTATGAGATTTCAGATTTTTGATAGTGTTTTATGATAGAGATCATTGTGCTTATATGAGATTATTGGGTTATTGATAGTCGTTGGATATGGTGTTCATTGGTTTATGATGATATGTTTGTGGTTGTTTAGTCTAGGGTCACTTGCTATCCTCTTCTTAGCTCCACATTCCCAAATGTATCCCACCTTAACCCAAAGCCAACGTTACAACCTTATGATAACCTGTTCGACTTGGTCCGATCAAATTTGTTCTATGCTGGAGTTAGGTATGACACAATCCCCATGATTCGCCCATATTAGGTGTTTGAATCCTGACTCATCTTTAGTCGGATGATTATGAGCGAAACACGAACCATGATCAAACACATGAGCATGATTGGATATTTCTCACATCTTTTGACAAATAACCTAGGGAGCGTAGAATTGTGACTTCTCTTGTTCGTTGGTGGTATAGCCTGTGTTGTTTCTTACCCTAGTGATCTTGAGTTTGTGGAATTGGTCATTCCTCTCGGTATTGCGCTCTATTGAGACCATTGTACTTGCACACCCATGGCTAGAGTAGAGTTTTGCTCGTGTACAGCTCACATTGCTTTGTTTTTCACTAACCTTGCATTGCATCATATTTAGATTTTACATTGTAGCTTTTAGTTTTATATAGTTTGCATCCTTGCATTTGCATTGCATTGGATTTGTGGGTCTCCTTCTGAAAACCCTCGCGAGACCTTACTCGTCCTCTTTTGGAGACCTTGAGGTTTAAAGGGCTTGTCGTACGTGCTAAGTGCGACCGTGATTCCTACGACAGGGATTTTTAGGTTTCTGCTTTTTTGTAGTTTAGCTTTTATAGTTTAGTTTGTTTTTGGGTGCCCCGTACTTTCATGTCGTCCTAACTAGTCTCTTTGCTAGGGACTAGCAAAGGTCTTGCTTGGGGGAGTTGTTGTGCTCGATTTAGAGCACATTTATCTCCTCATTTTAGTGTCTAGTCTTGTGTTTTATATCAGTTTTTACACGCCTTACGCATGATTCAGGCGAATACAAGCCATGTAAAAGTGAATGAAAATACAGTTCGGGCGAATGGTGAATGAAAACACCTGAAAATACAGTTCCAAGTGAATGAAGGCTTGCTTAACCCAGATTCGGGCAAATACAAGCCGAATTCGGGCGAATGGTGTGTGCTGATCAAAGAACAAAAGGCTAGGGTGCTCATTCGGTCGAATTGAAGCCCATTCGGTCGAATCCCAACACATTCGGGCGAATCCCTTGCCTTATTCGGGCGAATGCCACAAGAAAGTTGGATTTTGATGCTTAAACTCTCTGGAAACCCCGAATGGACTTCATTTGGGCGAATAGAGCCACATTCGGGCGAATGGTACTTGTATTCGGGCGAATGCGAACTAAATTCAGCGCAGCGTTTTGTTTTTGCAAGCTTATTTTGTAGGATTCTTTTAGGGCTTTTACCCTACCCTTGTACAACCTATATAAAGGCTTTGTTCTGAATGTAAACCTCATGAATTGCTTGGGAGTAACCCTCCCAACTTGTTCATCAACCCTTTAATGCTTTTCTCTTCATTTTTGCCCTAGATTAGTTTATTTCTTTCTCCTATGCTTTCTTCTTCCTTTTTGCACTTTCTTTTATGTAAGTTTCCTTTATTTATTGCTTTCCTACCTTTATTGCTTTCATCTATGCTTTCATTTAATTCTTTTGTATCTTAGATTTATTGCTTTCATGTTCTCATTTATGCTTTCTTGTTCTTGATTTCCTCTATTGCTTTCTCTATTGCTTTTCTTTATTGCTTTCACCATGCTAAAGTAGTTTGTTTTAGGGTTTTGGGTTAGAGAAACCCTAGGGTTTTGGTCTTGTGTTTAATTTTTAGGATTAGGGTTGAGGTTGATATTGGTTGTTGATTTATATTCGATTCGAATCTTGTCCTGCCACTCCTAGTGAGACATAGGGCGATTATGGGTCGTTCGCATGGCTATAGGTCACCAACTTTCCCTCGATATCTAGAGTGTCTCGATCGATCTTCGTTCAATCTCCCTTGACCTAACCTATCTCTATTTCCATTGGACCTACCTAAGGTGGACCTAACCTAATCCCACTTTCTTTCATTGCTTTTTCTTGTCAATAGTTTAGTTCACCCACCTTCCAACCTTCCATACATCTTTCCCACACCTAACCTTTAGCCTAGCATCCGTTGTCCTTTTGGTTCGACTCCCGACTTGCCATTACACTCGTTGTAGTATTAGGGTGATTATAAGTATTGTTTACATAGCTTGGTTTTTAGTATTACGACATGCTAGAAACCCGTTATCACTACCACAATACCAAGTGGATCTCGGTGCTCCCTCGCAACAACCTCAATTTGTTGTTGAGGAGGTTGATGATGATGGCTTGGGAGACGACCCAGAAGAAGAGCACTCTCTGGACGAACGCGTTCGCCAAGAGGAGCCTACTCCAACCCCTCAAGCTTCATGGGATATACCTGGGGATCGTAGGCCATTACTACCATGGCTTTCGCTAACATCTTAGTAAGTGATCTTTAATAACATAAATGAAATAGTTAGAAAGTAGAGGTTGCTAATTAACCGTCTCCTTTTTTAGATTTGATGCTTCAGCGGAACGCAACCCTAGACAGGGCGTCTCTTCCCTAATTGGTAAGACGTTTCGACTGTCTTTGGACCCTCATGGAACTTCTTGGAAGAAGGTGCCAGAGTCGGTTAAAATTTTTTATTGGGATGAATTTAAGGTATACGTTAACTACTTTTCTTTCAATTTAGACAAAGTTAAATTCAATTCGAATTAATTTATACTTTTTTTTCTTATTTTGAATTTTGATATTATAATTAGAAATGCTACAAGTGGCATCCTAGCATTGACAAGGAAGTCTACAAAGCATGGTACGCTCGATGCTCCGTTCGTTACCGGGACACAATGAACAAACTTCAAACGAAGGAGCGAGAGTTAGCGTCCCAACTGGAGAGGGAACGGGCCGAGAGGGAGAGTTAGCGCCTTGAGATCGAGGAACAGGAACCCTTTCGCCCTGACTTTACCCCACCGGAGTTCTTGAAGGCCATGAAAAGTTACTCCGACACCGCGGAGTTTAAGGCCAAAAGCTCTCGCGGGAAGAGTAACACGCGCAAAGGGGACTCCGGTGCGCCACCTTTGCCCACCTACCGTGGTGGCCCGTATTCAGCAGCGCACTTGCGCGAAAAAATGGTAAGTTAATTTACATTAACAATTTCTTTAACTTTTTCAATAAATAATAGTTGGTTAACAAACTACAAGTATTTGTTTTTTGAAGGTCTGAAATCTCCAGGTTCATTCGGGCAGGCACTCTTTGGAATAAGAGTGATAGCTGTCACGTTCCAAGCATTGATGAAGACCCTTGTATTGAAGAAATTCTGAACTTCTTACACAATATCATCTCCTACCACATCCCATGCTGCTTTGTAGTACCCACTGTTGTAGCCATCAAGACCCGGTGCTTTATCCTCTGGAATGCTCAACATTGCATTCTTTATCTCATCCTGGGAGAACTGCAGGTTGAGGGCGTTTCTGTGATGGTCATTTAAAACTAGGCCCTCTCTGATGATACCTATGTTGATTTTCTGTCTATGTACCGGTTTCTCGCACATTATGCCTTTGAAGTGTTGAAGGAACGCATCCTGGATTTTGCCTTGATCTGTGGTGATGTTACCATTAATATTAAGGGCTCGGATGGTGTTCCTTTTCCTCCAGTTTTTGATGCTCCTACGGAAGAGTTTTGTATTTTCGTCTCTGTACTTCAGCCAATTTAGTTTTGCTTTTTAACTGATGTAGGAGGCATAGTCTGTTTTTGCCTTCCGAAGGGCTTTAGCTGCTTCTTATTCCAGCTCTGCATACATGGGGTTCAAGGGGTTAGAATGCATCTGATATTGCCTTATACTTAATTGTCGTTCTGCTTCCCACAGTCGATCCTCATTATGATTATGGGCGAATTTTGCTTTCAGTTCCTGCTTCAGAATCTGCATTTTTTTCAAGATCTGGAAATTCAAGTAACCCTGTATCTCTATTGCCCAAACTCTCTTGACAATATATGTGAACTCTGGATCTTTGCCCCAGTGGTTGAAGAATTTGAATGGCTTATTTACATTGATGGGATTGAAGAAGTATGCTATCATTGGGGTGTGGTCAAAGTCCCTTTCAGGGTGAAAGGTAACTTCAACGTCTGGGTAGGTTTCTTCCCACCGGTGATTTCCCAGGACCCTGTCAATCTTGCTCATAACCCTGGCCTCTCCAACTTGTTTGTTGTTCCAGGTGTATAATCTGCCATTGCATTTCAGATCATATAAGCCACAAGTCTCCATCAAATGTCTCAATGGGGTGGTTTCTGTGAGTCTAGGGGTGGTACCAATCCTCTCATTGAGGTTTGCAATGCAATTGAAGTCGCCCATGAAGATCTATGGTTTGGAAACTTGCTGCCTCAAATCTGCAAGGTGATTAAGAAGCTCTGATCTTGTATTCTTATCTGTTGCACCATATACAAATGTGCATAGGAAGTTACTGCCAACTGTAGGGACAACCTTAAGGTGAATATATTGGCTGTGGTATCGCATAATATCAACCTTGACTTCCTCGCTCTTCCAGGCTACTACAATTCTACCTCATTTGTGCCAGTCTAGATTGTGGGTGAAGCACTATCCTGGGCAAATATTTTGGTAAAGACGACCTAGACCATTCCTCTTTACCTTTGTTTCAAGAAGACCAAACAGGCTTATGTTGTGGTTGGATATAAGCCTAGCAACCTCTTCTTGTTTGCTTGCCTTGTTCAGTCCTCTTACGTTCCATGCTAAGATGTTATTCATCTGGTGGGATGGCGGGGTGTGTCCCCTCCATTCCCCCCTCCCCTATAGATATAATTATGCTATTCTCATTTACTTGTGTCTCTCCCATATTTGGCTTGAGGGTTTCATTATCCTCCATACCCTGTAGTAATTCGAAGCCATTTCTGGTCTGGATTATTTCACATTCTGTTTTAGAAGGACTCTTCCCCTTATCCTTCCCTATGCGAATGGTAGTAATGTCCTTCGATGAGCATGTATCAATACCAGGTTGCTGATATGGTATTATGTCCAGATTCACAGCTGGCTCAATTCTCCCTGGATTGACGAGAGTTGTATGTTTCACTCTCTCTGTTGATGTGTTTTTGCTCTTTCGAGCCCATTTCTGTTTCACCAGCCTAAACCCATCATTATCCATTTCAAGGTTTGCAGAGCTTTTAGTGTGCTTAATACCAACCCTGCATTCTGTAGTCATGTGTCCAAACTGGTTGCATTTGGAGCACCACAATGGAGTCCACTCATATTGCACTTGTTGAGTCACTAGTTAATCATGTTCACTGGTATAGTATAGCTCTTCCGGAAACCCCTCATTGATATCCATATCAACTAGGACACGTGCGAACCACATTCGCTCTTTCTTTTGAGTGGCTATATCAATTCTAATAACTCACCCAAGGTATCCCACAATCTTTCTTAGTGTTGATTCACCCCAGTATCTAACATTAAGTTGAGGTAATTTAACCTATATTGGCATGGTAGTTAGACTACTCTTATCATAGGACATATTAGGATCCCATGGTTTGATGATAAATGGCTTCTTATCAAACATAAGCCCAGTCATGCTACAAGCTTTCTCTTGTTCCTGTTTAGTGTTAAATCTCACCAAGAAAACTCCCTTATTCACCATTCCTACTTTATCTACATTAAGATTCTTCCAAATTCGCTTAATAAAGCCATCAACAACATGGAGGGGGGGGGGGGTTAGCACCAACAACAAAACACACCACAGCGTTCTCAAGTATCTAACTTCCTCAGCAATATCATCATTAGTTATTTTACAAATAGTTCGAGTTGTTGTGGTATTACCGTTTTTTGATTATTTTTATTGTGTGTTTGTTGAGTGTGTTCCTTCTGACGTGGTGGTCTGCAGGTCATTACTATCCTGCCTTAAAGCACTTCCTTTGTGTTCTTGCAGCTTCACGAACTCCATGGCACTTCTTCCTTGTTCCTGCACCTTACTAAAATCACTCTGTTGCATAGCCTCCATGATCGTATTTTCCTCAACAGCCTGTTGCACACCATTACTAACCAATATCCCCGGTATTGCAGTACTCTTTGCATCGTTTCCATTTCTGGAAATCATGTTTCTGCTACTGTTACGATCTACGATTTGTTGCAGTCCTTAGCTGTCCAACGTTTCCGGTGGTTGTGACGGTGACCGAGGCTGTTTAAGGACGACCTCAGACCACGTACTAGTGCCGGTTGTGTGTTCATCGCCTAGTTTCATCACCCCCAAATCAATTTGTGATTTAGGGTTTCCTTTTGCAATCTTACATTCCACAATCGAGCAACCAGCGGTAGAGGTGGTGATGCCCTTGGTGGGCGATACATCTCCCTTGACCACCGGCTCCTTCCTCGGCCGTCCACGTCCCCTAGCCGCGGCGGGTCCGCCCATATGGGTGTGGGAGAACCAGGGGTGCAATATTTGTTGAGAGAGAGGTTGTGGTTTGGTGAGAGATTTCTTTTATTACTAACCCTTTTTCGTTGTTCACCCGCCCTACAAAACCCCAATGTGTGTCCCATTTCCATACATTTTCCACAAAGATTTTGGTTCTGGAACAAAGATTTTCCATACATTTTGGCTTACTATCTCACTTTTCCCTTAATAAACATCCAACAACTAATACATAATTTTTATGAAGATTCTCCTTATACAATTGAATTATTCAAGTAGTTTCAAAGCCAATTTTAAAAACCAACAATTCTAATTGATCAAATAAGCCAATGAAAAAAGTAAATAACCAACAACCAACAACCAATAACTATTTGTTAAATACCACATTAACTTTCCATTTGGTACACAATCAAAAATATTAATAATAGTGAAGTTTTAATGTTAATCGCATTGTTTTACCATAATTTTACTAGAAAGCATAGTCACACATAAAGGTATTTGATTGTGCTTGTTCAACTCTAACTATTTTTTTAATACAAATTTTCTCTAATCCTTATTAATTTAAGATGGTATTTGATAGTAATGAAAAATTCGAACTAAGCTCATTTTTTAGGATGTAATATTATTTCTAAAAAATAACTTCCTACTTTTTCATAAAAACTAACATTAAAGATATAAAAATTACATATAATACTCTTTAAGAAAAATAACACTGCAATTATTTGCCATTACCACTGAAAATGATGCTACATTAGAGATTGAACGATGAGTTTCAACCTCTAATATCACCAAGATCGGAAGTGTGTAGTCGAGTGAAACAAATTACGCAAACAATATGAAATTGATGTTTGTAGGAATAAAATGCAACAAAATGACACAAAGATTTAACGAGGTTCACCCAATTAAGGCTACGTCCTCCGGTGTGTAGTATCTCTTCTATTATAACAATTGAGAATTACAATTAGAGAAGAGATGAGGCTAAGTGGTTTAGGCTTGGGGTATTTTGTGGATTTTTGTGGATGTGTTTGATGAGCGTATGAGCTCCCTATTTACAGAGGAGATTACATTAATGAGTCTTACACATTTATGGCCAAGGTTGTTAAAATCGGGATTTACTTTGAATCGGAACCACCTCTTAAAATCGACCGATTCTACCAATTTTGCTGATTTAAGTAGTTTTTGAAGTTTGTATCTATTTCAAGACATTTTAAATGTAAAAGAAACACTTAAAATTATCTATTATCAATATATTGTGCAATAAAACAAAACTCAAGGTAGTTACTTCATGAGTTCACGTCTTCACTGTTACATGATAAGCAATATAAATTACACCATCTACTAATAAAGTCAAGTACAAGTTGACAAACTTGAGTAATTAACAAAATACTCATGAGCAAAATTAATCATAAATAAATAAGTAAATACTCATTAACTACATAATACTTTAATCTAACATGACTAATCAATAAAAATGAATCAATTATACTATTAAAATTAATCAATTATACTATTTAATTCAATAAAACAATTCACAGATCCCACACAAATTCAATAAATTACATAAATTATTCAATCTAACATGAATAAATTATGCTATTTAAACTAAACAACTAAAACAAGCAATCTGGAAGAATTAAGCATAACTATTGATAATGGAAGCTTGAAGAACAATGAGAGAGAAGAAGGAGGTCTGGAGGTAAGGCGTAGATTGCGGGCTGCTGTATGAAGATTTAGGTAAATTGAGATTTAGGGTTTTTTTAAAAGTAAAAATTGTCATGTGGCTAATTTTAGCCATTTTCATGAAATCGGTAAAATCGTTAAAATCGACCGATTTTACCTATTTCACCCGATTTTACCAATTTTATGGGCGATTTTACTTGATTCAGATTTCACTTCCGATCCAACTCGTAAGGCCCAGGTGGAATCGTAAAATCGTGCGATTTTACGATTCGGATCGCGATTTTAATAACATTGTTTATGGCTAAGAATAAATTACATATTAACACCTCTATGAATATGAACAGTCACAAAACTGTATCCTATGCACAAGCACCTTGTGAAGAATCTTTTCTTAGCCTTTTCAACTCCTCATTCAGTGTCAATCATCATGCTTTAATTACCATCATAATATGCATGTTTAAGTGCCTCCATCAATACACCATTTACACTATGCATTGATCACCAACTTAAACACACATTTAATCACTCATTTAATTCATCCATAGGATTCCATCTCTATGCACACACTAATGCATAGAATTTATTTGGTGTACTCAAGTCACACCATTTATTCACAACAACCATTATTAAAAATTTATATTAACAAATGAAACATAATATTATAATACTCTCTCTTATTCATTATATGTGTCCTATTTAATTGGATATATTTACCAATAGAAATTTTATAATATTAATATATAATTAAAACTTAATATAAATTGAACATAAATGATGATTTCACTAATATAAATGATAAATTTCACTACAAATTTACAAATTATTTATGTTACAAGCACAAAATTAAATAACAATATTGATGATGAATTGCAATGCATATTCTTGGTGTTGAATCTTTTAAACGCCATACTAGTGGTACTGGCACACTTGTGGGGCTTTCTGGTCTCCAACCATACAACTCATTTATGCAAATATCTAGAGAAATATGAACCACTATCAAATCAATTATTATTGTTCGATCTTTTTATATAGGTCCTTCAGCATCAATTGACATACACATACCCTTATTCTTTTTCAGCAATAAATACCTCTTCAAATACAATTCAATTAATATATAAATGTCACATGTCAATCACCCAATGAACCATTGAATTGTTCAAGTCTAATTAAATAATAGTTATTTATAAAACTAATAAATAATCCTTATGTTGTAAGTTGTGATTGGGCGAGAGCTTTATTGTTTTAATTTATCTTTTTTGAGTTTATTTTTTAATATTATTATTTTTGTCTTTTTGTGGTGATTTACAAAACACCGTTATTGATTAGGAATTTTTGTTGAATTGTTAAATTGGGGATACATCATACTCTAAACTTTTACTTTTATACTGTATTAATGGAGTTTATTAGGTAAATAACAATAAATCACTTGTAGGTGATAAGTATTTATTGGTTTATGACTTTAATGATTTTATTTTTTTTTTATTTTGATTATTTAATTAATTTTTCTTTTTTCTTTTTATATAATTTACAAATAAGTGTGATTAATTTAGATTTTCTATTACTAATAAACCTCAAATATATTATATGATTAATTATTTCAGGGACTATTTGAATTTTAGTTGATGAATATATAGTTTAAAATAAATAATTTAACTTACTTATAAATTATTTAATCTGATGTATACTCTTTAACTTGTATATTAATTCTTAAACTTATTCTAAATCATTATCTTTTATTTCAACTTATTTTTGCTAAAAAATCTGACATTATACTGATTTTAGTCAAGTAAACAATATAGACATAAGTAATAATGAAAAAGACTCAACTCCTTTAAATGATGATTAATAAGTAATTAAATTTAATTAATTAACAAATCCAAATTCATATTTTGTAATAAATTGTGTTAAAATAAGTTTAGTCTAATAATATCTCACGTTTAATTTAGTCTTATGTTTCATAAGTTTTTTTTTTTTTTGGAAATCTTATGTTTCATAAGTTAAATAAATTAGACTAAGTGGTATTTATGTTTTGAATTACACATTTTATATTTGCTAAAATTGAAATAAGTTACTTAGTGACCAAGACTATTTGTGCTAAATATATAGGTCTTCCTAATAATGTAGAACCGAGTTCCTAAAATTATTGATATGTTGTCAAGCGTTCCTATATTATTGGGAAATATAGTTTGTAGAATGTTTTAAAATATTTGTTATGAAACTTTTTAAAGTCTATAAACAGATCAATCTTTGTACGGGTATGGATTGTTTGTCAGCTTACCTCACCCAGACCCCGCTCTGAGCGGGATATTGTGTATGATGATGATGTTGTTGTTTAAGAATAATTGTAATATCACCAGGTTATCCCTATTATTCGAACTAGCATGTGTATGTCTTAAAGAAACTAAATGAAGCTTCATCAAACTTGGAGGGCATACATGAATTAGAATTTTTTTAGAAGCATAGTAAAAATTAAATTTTAAGATAAGTGGGGCAATACAGTTCACACGCATCTAAGATGAAGAAGAAAAGGAAGTGGTAAGAAAGTCAATAAAGAGATTGTTGGATGCCTTAAAAGCACTGAGCTGAGTTAAGATGAGCTGCCTTGCATTAGCTCATTTGGTGAGTGTCAATGTTACAGTCTCTGAACAACTTACTTACTCTCTTGACAGCTTGAACTCTCAGTATTCCATGTTCTCAAGCAAATCAGTGGACCCCCTCTGATTGCCTGATTTTACTGCTACCAGCCTCCTACAGTTCATAAGTAAATAAGGGTGATTGTAATAATGACAAATTACTCTTATATGGAAGAATTTAATAGAGTGGAAGCTTTTAAGATTTTTTTGTTTACTTTATTGATATTTTTTTTGTCTTTTGTAATAATTTGCAAATCACAATGATTGATTAAGAATTTTTAGCCCATTGCGTTACACTGATTTTACATCATTTTTATTTTTAAAAATAATTTCGCTTGGATTATTTCACATTCATTTACAAATCTATCCCTTTTTTATCCTAACCGTTCGATTCTATCGTTCACCCACATGTTCCTTATTAATTGGATTAATTTTCATATCCGCTCATTTTTACCCAAAAAGCAATTTATGCATACAATAGGATTTTTTTATCCATTTATGTCCATTCTTCATTATGACTTTTTGGCCAAGAATAAATTGGAGTCATTTGTGTCGAAGTATACTCCTTTATTTGGGTGAGGTAGATCAGGTAGATATCGATGGATAAATTCACTACAGGATTCGATTCTATGATATTTGAGATCGAGAGACGTTATAAATATCTTACAATTTTTTTAGGATAACATGTAGCTTTCACTACAAGAAAAATCATTTTTAAGCAACAAGTTTTAGCAACGACAAATTTTTTTTTCGTTGCGAAAAATAGTAGTTGTTGCGAACAGTGGCGGATCTTGACTAATTTACTAACGGGGGCCAAGTTTTTCCCGCCAAGTTAATATTATAAAATATTAGCTTATAATAAAATAAAGTTTGCAATACAAATATTATTTTTTAGCATCATCAAAAAAATCTAAAGCAAATTGTTACACTTTAATACATTAATGTCATGTCATGATATTTAAAATTAAACTATAATAATACTCTACGTTCTTTCAAAAATTTAAAATTATCAATGATAGACTTTGTGCTAAAAATTTCAGAAATATTTCTCTCTATGTATATAACTAAACTATTTGTAAGATAGTCATCTTCCATCTTATTCCTTAATCTTGTCTTCATAATCTTCATGGTTGAGAATGCTCTTTCTGCAGTAGCTGTCGAGACTGAAAGCGTCAAAACAAGACATATTAGTCTATGAAATAAAAAAAATACCTTTGACAATCCAGTTTGAGCCAATTGTTGGCACATCTCTTGTAAAGTCAAAACATTCTTGAAATGAGGATCATTTGGTGCATCACAAACAAAATATTCTAACTGATATTTCAAATTGTAAATATCTTGTTGGGTGAAATCCAAAGGATAATACTTCGCTGCAAGAGTGCAAATTCGATCGATATTATAACTTTTGAAGCCTTCTTTCGGCTCCAACAATGAAGATAATGTTAAAAGTTCCATTGCTCTCTCATTAAATCTGTTGTTCATCTCTTGCAATTGGTTATCAATAGTAGTGATAAGTATCTCTACTCGAAAATAGTGACCTATTGAGACTTGATCATGTTGTGTACGAGCTCGCCCCTCTCGAGATATATAAGGTGCATTCATATCGGGCATCAATATATTATGTTTTGTGCAAAATGATTCAACCTTTTCTACCAAATTACTCCATCCATCTTCCCTTAACTTTTGGAGAAGTGTTCGAGAAGTGGAAACTAACTTTATAGCATTAACAATATCTTGAGATTTTTGTTGGAGTGCTTGAGAAAGGATATTAGCAATTCCTAATATATCTTCCATCATATGTGCAATAAACACAAAGTCATATGAAATCATCAAGTCTAAAGCAGATTCAACATCTCCATGTTGATTATAGTTGCAAGACTTATCCACCATGATTTTCTCCAAGACAAGAACTATTGAATCAAATGATCCTAGCAAACTACGAATAGAGTTGAGGTGTGAACCCCAACGGGTATCCCCGGCACGTTTCAAAGTTCCAACTTAATCAGCTCCTCTACCGCTATCCAATTCACCAGCACATAATAACGATTCAATTTTTATCTGCTATAGTTTTATGCAAATCATCTTGTCGTTTAAGGGATGCAATTATGATATTGACGATAAAACTCAAATTTGAAAAAAATTGATGTACGGGATGAACTTCCCTAGAAGATGCCACTAATGCAAGTTGTAAACGATGCGCAAAACAATGGACGTAATAAGCAGAAGAGCAATCAGAGAGAAATAAGGCTTGCAATCCATTCCGTTCACCTGTCATGTTACTAGCCCCATCATATCCTTGGCCAAGAATATTGTCAACAGATAAATTATGTCGAGTAAGAACATTACATAACTCCTTCTTCAGTGTTGCCGCGGTAGTGTCTAAAACATGTATGAGGTCAAAAAATCTCTCCAAAGGTTGGCCCATCTTTATCCACAAATCGTAAGACAAGACCCATTTGCTCTCTTTTAGATTCATCTCTAACTTCATCAACAATTATACAAAATTTGGAGTCTCCAATTTCTTGTCTAATATAATTACGAACTTTAGAAGATAAAATATGAAGAATCTCTTTTTGAATTGAAGGGGCTGTGTATTTAGCATTATAAGGAGCTTGTCTTATTGCCTTAGCAACATCTTTATTATACAATGACAAAAATTTTCTAAATTCAAGAAATTTTCCTTAATTTTTTGAATGTGCTAACTCATCATGGCCTCTCAATGGACAAGCTTGTAGAGTTAAGGAGCGAATTAAATCAATTGAAACTCTTAATCGAAGCCGATTTTCTTTGATGTGTGCTTCACTTTGTTTGTTCAAAACATTTCGAATATGTCCTTTTTGATTCTGAATCCCTATATATTACTGGACAACATTTTTATGTGGCATGCAAGGACCTTCTTCAATGTGTACAAGAAAAGCACAATTTTTCCCATCATTCACTTTCTTCCAATTTCTAAAACCAATTCTAGTGAAGACTTCATTACGAGAATTTGGTGTTTCATAGTATAAATAGCATGGTAAACAAAATGCGACATCTGTGGAAGGTGAGTACTCTAACAAATTAGGAAATTTATCAAACCAAGTAGATTGAAAACGACGACGATGTGTTTTATGATCATCTAATGGATAACCTTTCAAGTGAGGTTGATAGGGCTTCAAGATCTTATAGCTTCTTCTTATTTCATCTCGTTTTCCAATAGGATATTGCCACATTGGTGGACGTAACCCTGGGTCGCGTTCTAAAGAATTAATATCAATATTATCCATGTCAATATTTTGCACGGTAGGATTTTCTTCTTTTATTCTATTTGGAATATTGTGTTCATTGGAAGGTGAAACTGCTACATCCTTCGTCTTTTGTATTTTACTAGGGCCTTTGCTAATATTCCACCGGATGCACTATGATCTTTTTCCGACTCTTTTCTTTTATTAAAAAATGAGGTAATGTGTTTTTGCTTACCCATCGATCGCCTAGATAGAACAATTTTTAATTTATCAAATAAACATTGATATGTGCATATAAAAAATAATTATACAAAAAATATCAAAATAGAATTAATAAAATTAGAAAAGTAAATCAATTCTTGAATCCACAATAATATATAGAATATTAAATCTCTAATTTTGTTTTCAATAATAAGAAAATATGATAAATAAATTAAAGAACCAATTAGTACAATGACTATCTACAAAATAAAAGTTTCAAATGTTTAAGTGGACATACCTAATGATGATAATACTTTGTATAGTAGTATTGATAATCAAGAATCAAGAACAACTTTTAATGACTTTCGACAGCAGTGTGGCACAATTAATTAGAATATCAATGGAAAATTTGGTTTGGGGTTTCACAATAAATTGACACAATATTATTTTGCTAATTAAAGTTATGAAAACCTACAACTAGATGCAAGATTATATTTATATATATGGGGGGGGGGGGGGGCCAAATTAAAGCAAATGATGTAGTATTTTTGTTTGGGGGGGGCTGGCCCCTTTGGGCCTTATTTATAATCCGTCAGTGGTACAACCTATGGTTTTTGCAACGAAAATTGTAGTTGTTATAAATTAAATAAATAATTCGTAACTGCATATGTCGTTGCCAAAAATAACTAAATATATAGAAACACAAAAGTCGTTGCAAAAAACATATTTAATAATTTTTGGCAAAAAAAAAATTTAAGTAAAGTAAACCAATATCTCAAACCCTCAAAATTAAACGCGCCTTCTTCTTTCACTTTCATACCCACGAAACCCTTTGTCTTAAAGTGTTCAGACGAAAACCTTCACATACCCACGAACGCTTTTGCCGGCTACGTTCTGCACATAGGGGCACCTGTCGGATTATTTCTGCACACCAGACCATCAAACGCACGACAGTCTTCAGGCGCTAATACCCACGGCTGGTATTTGTTTTTTTTCTTTTTATTTCGTTAAATTTCTAGGTTCACGATTAATGTATAGAAATATGAGTTATTCTTGTTCTTGTTCTTGTTCTTGTTATTTTTGTTCTTGTAATTGTTATTTTTCTTATTTTTGTTATTTTTTTGTTCTTTAAATTTGTAGGTTGTTTGAGACTTGGGTGTTAGTGACTCAGAAATCTGCATTTCCGAATGGTCTTGTTCTTGTTCTTGTTTTGGCATTCCCATTCTTAATAAATAAATTCATAAGAACATTGCATATTTTATAAAATATACATTGAAAAATGGTAATCTTTGTTCTTGTTCTTATTGTTAAATTGTTCTTCAAAAAACTTGAATTTAAAATGCCCTTGCACATGGTTGTTAAATTGTTATTCAAGTTGTTAAATTGTTCTTCTGTTTGTTTCAAAATTTTAAATTGTTCTTGGTTTTGTTAATTGTTAAATTGTTCTTCAAACAACTTGTAGTTAAATTGTTCTACAAGTTGTTAAATTGTTCTTGTTCTTGTACTAAGAGTTAACAACGTTATAAGAAGTTTTTGGTGATATTATTAAATGGTATATAACCTAATTATTATAAACCTTAAATATAGGAAATGATTCTGAATAAGGCATGGGTAAAAGTAATAGATCGTTCATCTATTGATTATGTAAACGGTGTTGATGAGTTTCTAAATTTTACTCTTTCCAAAGTAAGAGAAGATGATCAAGAGAGTACTACTATTATGTGTCCTTGTAATAGTTGTCGCAATATATTTCTTAAAAGAAAATGTGATGTAAGATTAGACTTGCTTAAGTGAGGAATGTATGGGAACTACACTTTTTGGGAACTTCACGGGGAAGAATTAGTTGAATCAATTGATGGGGATGATGTGAATGAGTCAAATGACACTGATAGTGGTTTCACAATGTTGCAAGATGCATGTGGAGTTGGTTCTATGAATGTTGGGAGTGTTGAAGAGGCTTTAAATAATTTTGAGGAGTATGAGGCACCTAATGCAAATGCAAAAAACGTTTTTCAAACTTTTAGAGTACCAAGAACCATTAACAATGCATGGCACAACAATGCCTAAGTTGTCATATATTACCAAATTATTACATTTAAAGGTTTTGAAAAATTGGTGTGATAACTCTTTTGATAGTTTACTATAATTAGAACGTCAAGCCTATGGCGCTAACCTTCCAACTTCTTATTACGAGGCTAAGAAACTCAATAATGACTTGGGCCTTGATTATTATACGATTGATGCTTGTGAAAATGATTGTATTCTTTATTGCAAAGGGCATGACAAATTGATTGAGTATCCCACTTGTGGTTTATCAAGGTGCAAACAAGAAACGAAAGGCTCTTCTTAGGGGGTAAAGATTTCTTGAAAAGTTCTAAGATATTTTCCATTGACACCAAAACTACAAAGGTTGTACATATGCAGAAAGATATCTAAAGACATGCGTTGGCACAAAGAAAGGGATGCTACAAAAACGTATATATTGAATGATTGTGATATGATCATAGATTTTTGGAGGATGACAATGCGAGTGCGGTGGATGATACAATTAGACATCAATCTTACTCCTTTGTATGAAAATCATTTGATGAAGAGTATAGTAAATTTGCTAAACAGGTGCGAATTGTTAGACTTACACTAGCTTGTGAGGCTTTCAGCCTGTCAAATTCAATAATTCACAACATAGCATG